>JBBYHO010032832.1:0-11269 GCA_038382025.1 Adansonia gregorii
GCATCCAAAATGTTTTTAAATCTTTGATGGCAATATTCGAAGAATTTAAAAGTGTTTTAATTAACTCTTCATGTGACCCTATGGTAAGGTCAGTAGAGTAAGATTTGAGTTAGGTAAGTCCTTTATCCTGATAATTGATTAAGTCTCAAATGTTACACCAACCTTTTTATTTATTGACTTGTAAACTTTGTCTTGATCAACCTTTTATCCCTATTGACATGTGGGCTTTGTCCTAGTCAACCTTTTTAACCCTATTGACTTGTCAGCATTATCCTGGTCAACTTTTTCTTCCTATTGACTTGTTGGCTTTGTCCTAGTTAACCTTTTTCTCTTTGTTGACTTGCTAACATTGTCCCAGCCAACCTTTTATCCCTGTTGACTTGTCAACTTTGTCTAAGTTTGCCCCACTTATCTCTGTTAAATTGTTGGTTTGATCTCGGTCAACCTTTATCCTTATTAACTTGTTGACTTTATCCAAGTTAACCTTTTTATTCTTGTTGACTTGTCATTTTCATCTCAATCAACCTTTGTCCCTTTCAACTTGTCAACTTTGTCCAAGTCAACCTTTTTATTCCTATTGACTTGTCTGTTTTGTCCTGGTCAACCTTTTATCCTTGTTGACATTTAGTTTCATCTCAGTAAACCCCTTTTAACTTAGGTTTTACCTTAGTCATCATTTTAATTCAAAGTTTTTCTTTTGGGCTTATTAGTTTTTATGTTCATTATTAGTTTTGACTATTTTTCACACATCTTAATGACCTAAATGAAATCATGTCTATTTGGTCTTTGCCAAATTCTTGATTCTCAACAACAGTCAAAGAAGGGCAATTGTAGATACCTAATTTTATTCAGGTCTTTTTTTTTATAATCTTGAATATCCGAGATTAAGAACTTAATAGTAACCCTGATTAGAAATTACCTTTTTTAGATGAATTAAACATTTTCAAAACCTTTTCATTCACAGTTAAATGGTCGCAAATTCACATGATAAAAAAAAAGGAGTATCACACTTTGATCTCTAATTTTGGGTGTATAAGATGAATATTTAAGAGAAAAATTATTTTTTATGTCTTTTTGTTAAAATTTTGAAAATTTGTTTTGTAGACGAGATCGTGGTCTAATTTCTCATTTCTAGGAATTTTTAGAGAATTTTTCATTAAACTTAGGAAGTTGACCCTCGTATAATTGTATAGACACTTACATGATATTTATGTCGATATTTACTTTGAAAAATCAAAAATATTAAAGGACAAAAATTCGTATTGGCATTTTATACTACAGGGAGTCAAGTTATCCATTTTTATGGCTAATTTTGAATTTTTCATAGTATTGAGAGTTTTATACCCATAAAATTTTCCTAGTAAAATTATTTTGGAATTTAAATTTTCATCTTTAAAATTTTGTAAATTCATATTTAGGATGATATATCTTATTTAATTCGTTTCATATAAGTTTAAATGTATTCTTTGAATTTTTCTCGGTTTAAAAATACGAGCATTCCTTATCTATAAAATTTTATGTTGGAATTTTTTCAAGTTTTCAGAATTTTTCTTGTTTCTGAGATACAGATTTTTCTACTCCGTAAATTTCCTTGGTAGGATTTTTTGAATTGATAATATTTTTTAAAATTCTTCAAATATTGCTATTTAATTCATATTAAACCAATTTTTCAATGTTTAATTTATTTTTCATTTTTACAAGTAACAATTTTTCTCGGTAAATGTTTGTTCCCGTAAAATTTTGCAACTTTTCTATTTTATTTTTTTCCTGGTAAATAAAATTTTTTTATTATTAAATTGAATTAAATTGATTATATGAAATTTTATTTACAAATACAATTTTTAATTTTTACAATTTTGTTTTTACGGTTAATTTTTATGGTATAGTTTTGCATATTATATACAAATACCACTCAAAATATCTATAGAATCAATGATATCATGCATGACATCACAAGAAGACAAGAGTTTTTAATTTAAATCCAATCAATATATCAAAAATCAAATCATACCTGAAAGAAATCAAATAAAAAATAAAAAATAAATTATGACATGTAATAAATGAAAGAAAATTCTTATGGATTTTGGATGGAACCTCACTGAAAAATGAATTCAAAAAGACCATTCTTGTTGTCCCCCTTAGAAAAACCATAGACAAATTCCCTTAAGAAAAAAAAAAGGCTTTCCATATTTAAATCAACTATTTTTCATAGAAATTTTCAAGAAAATTTAAGTTTAAAAGCTTTTTGAGGTAATTTATCTAGAAATTTTGCAATCTTTGCTATATATCAATCGTTTTTCTCCTTTAAATGAGTTAAAATCATGTTAAGCTCATGGATTTTATCCATGTTGAAAGGCTAATATGTTGACAATGATCAATTTCCTATATATTTGTTGATATATTTAATTTTTTAAAGTTTGATTCTTTTTTTTAAAATATTGTTGTTTTTGATGAGATATTAATTGTTGAATGTATATGTTTATGTTTATATTGTTATCCTTAATATTTTCATGTTAATATGTTGATCTACATATTTATATATTCATTTTTTGTCATTATATTTTTGAATTTGAACTTTGATGATATTTATTCATGTTTATTGTCATGATTTTGTGTTGCAAAATATTGATGCATATTTATTCTTACCTTCACTGAATTTGATATGAATTGGTAATGATGATTTTGTGCCTATTGTTTTCTTGATTCATGTTTTTTTAGCCTATTTTGTAAATATTATAAATTTTAGGGATTAAATCTAAAATAAGTAAATTTTTTATGCTATTTTTGGTTTGGTCGAGAGCTTCATAGGCTATTAGAAAATTGATTTTATAAGTTTTGAAACATGTTTTAGGCGATTTTAACATTTTAGGGGCCATTTTGTAATTTTAGAAAATTTAAGGACTAAATTGTAAAATATGTAAAATACTGTTTTATGGCTAAAAGTGTTGGGCCGAACCTTCATGTAGATTTTTTTTTTCATTATTTTTGGGTTAATTTTTGGCTAATTTGATGATTTTTGTGATGTTTTATGATTTTTAGGGGTCAAAATACAAATTTAGGAAATTTAGGGGCCATTTTGAAAAATATGGAAAAAATTTTGTTTTAAGGCCAAAGTGGTTGGCCGAATTCTTGCTGACATATTTGCTGCATTTTCCATGTATATATTCATGTGATTTTATGATTTTTTTGGATTATTTCATCATATATAGACTAAAATAAAAATTTAAAAAAGTTTCGGGACTAAATAGTAAATGTTAGTATTTAAGGGGTAAATTAGATATTTTACTCATTTTAAAGATGTCTATTATCTCTATGGCCTTTCGTAGGGATATAGAAATTTTCAAAACTTTTAGTATTTGTTCGATCTTTCGAAGGATGCAAAATGTAAGTTTTTAAAATTTAGGAGCTAGATTGCAAATTTTGCATTTTAAGTCAAAATTATAATTTTAGCTTTTCCATTTAGAGTAAATTCATCTACTTTAAGATCATTTTAGTGTCCACTAGGGTACTAAAAAAATTTCACATTGAAGGTAAACTCTAGGGTCATTTTAGTAATTTTTGTCATGGGGATGCTTTTATGCTATAGGTGAATATTTAAGATTGGTTTAGCCTTTTAAGGTTATTTTAAGGTCCATTAAGGTTACCGGGATACTTTCACGTCGAAGGTAAACCCTAGTGGCATTTTGGTAATTTTGTTTATCGAGATGCTTTTACACTAAAGTTTAATATTTTAGGATTGGTTTAGCCTTCTAAGATCATTTTAAGGTTTATTAGGGTTACTAGGATACTTTTACGTCGAAAGTATACCTTGGGTCATTTTGGTAATTTTTCTATTGGGATGCTTTTACGAAAAAAGTGAATATTTAGGGTTGGTTTAGCCTTCCAAGGCCATTTTGAGGTCCATTAGGGTTACTAGAGTACTTTCACGTCAAAAGTATACCCTAATTTGGTAATTTTGCTCATCAAGATGCTTTTATATCAAAGGTGAAAATTTTAGAATTGATTTAGCGTTCTAAGGCAATTTTAAGGTCCATTAGGGTTATTGGGATAGTTTCACATCAAAGGAATACACTATAAACATTTTGGTAAATTTTTCACTGGGATGCTTTTATACCAAAGGTGAATTTTTAGGATTAGTTTAGTCTTCGTAGGTTATTTTAAGGTTCATTAATGTTACCGAAATACTTTCATGTCAAAGGTATACTCTAAGGGCATTTTCATAATTTTTTTTAACTCTAGTCTTAGATATAAATTAGGATGCTTTTAGGCCAAAAGTGCATTTTTAGGATAGGTTCACCCTTTTTCAAGCATTTTTTAGTCCTTTAGAGGTTACCGAGATCTTTTACGTCAAAGGAATACCTTAAGGGTATCTTCGTAAATTTGCATTAGAACCATATCCTATATAAGTACTAAGATACTTTCATATCAAAAGTGCACATTAAGCATATGTTCAACATATTACTCATTTTTGGTCAAAAAGTTCATATTTTTTATAATAAAATTATTTTTATAAATAAGGCAATGTCTCATAATTAAATTAATATGTAAGATTCCTATCAGAATATACGAGGGATTCAATAGGTTATTTTAATAACTAGATGCCCTTTTCAAAATGAAAGTTAGGATTTTTTATTTTTTTAAAAATAAAACCTTTCTTATTCCACTGTTTCTCTAGCGGGGTACAACAGAGTGGTAAACATCTTTGTGTTCTCTTGGTTCTCCGAGAGGGTGTAGTAGAAATTTTGATTTTCAAAACCATTAAAATTTGACTTTTATGGAATAACAAATTTCTTTAATAAAATATTATGTGAATTATAATTAACTATCAAATGTTGAAATTGAATAAAAATCAAAATATAAGTTAACATGCAATCAATAGGTACCGGTTGCCAAGCGCTACGAGAAGATCAATCCTTACTTATGATTATAACCGACTTTCGGACCTTTTTAAGCGATCTCTAGTATGAGCGTAGAGCTTGGAGTTTGTTTTCATGGGTTTCGTAACCCTTGAAAAGATAGACTCCAGTAGGTGTCCAATCTCACTTGGCTAAAATAAGTTAGTGGCGACTCCAAAATAAATGGTTGTTTTGTAATGACTATTTAGACAAGTCGAGTGAGCGATTCATCTGGACAACTCAGTTCCTAGACACAAAATAAGAATAATAATAAAAATAATGATATGGATCCCAAATAAAAGAAAATAATTATATATAGATATTTATATAGAAACGATAGATACATTTTCCATTTTAAGTTGGCTAGTCTAGATTCGTATCTGGGCCATGTTGTGACAATAAGCATATTAACAAAGTTCGGTAAGATTAAGGTAATCATTAAACTAATGCCATGCAACTTTTATCTTTTGATGTTAAGTTTATTGACATGCATAATTTAATAATTTACTATTTGTATCTTTGTAAGTCATGTATGCTTGAATTATTTGCTTTGCAAAAATCTTTGAACATGACCTTGAGTTGACTATTTTTGATATCTCTTGTTCTAACAATTGTTTTCAGCAATTGGTATTCTAGATTTTTAGTATGCCTTAACTCTTGGTTTAAAATGCTTATATATTAACGCATGTTTATTTATTGAATTTTCGCTCAAATGACTTGATTATAATTATTAGCTTTGAATTTATCTCGGTTTTGATATAACAAACCTAGGCTAAATTAACTTTTATCATTTGTTTCCAACTTAGTATGTTCCTTAAAATAAATTGATAAATATTTAAAAAATGTTAAATTAATATTTACCTCTTATTTTTTAAAAAATATATGTTCCAAATGCATATAAAAACTTAGAATATTCTTGTGATATGTTTAAGTCATATTCAAGCCAAGAAAAATCATTTTACAAAGGATTTTCAATTGATGTATCAACACAATGCATCAACGTATCAATACTATGCTTAAAACCCTTGAATGTATCAATACATATCACCATGTATCGATACAATATAATGAGTATCGATACATTGCTTGGTAGTAGCTAAGGTTTGGCTGCAATGCTTGAATGTATTGATACAAATGGCTCTATATTGATATAGCATGATGAGTATCAATGCTCAAACTGAGGTATCAATCTAATAGCCGATAATGGTCATATTTTTAATTCTTGTATTGATACACTTGGTATTGTATTGATACAATAGTGCAGGTCTAAATGGAAAAAAACCATTTATAAAAGCTACAACGACTTTCTACCAACCTCATTTAATGCTCGATGTCTATAAATAAATTTCAAGCTATAAATAAAGATTCCTAACAACTGAAGAAGCAAGAGATACCAAGAACAATCAAGCATTGTACAACAAAAGCTCAAAGTTTTCAAAGTTTTCATTATTCTTGTATTCAGTTTATACTCTTTCAAGTTTATTTATATCTCATCCACTTTGTACTTAACTTTCAGTAAACACCTACCTACTAGATGTTTTAATTGTTTGAAACACTTCATTCATATCACAAAAGGGTTATGTGAAAGTGAGTGAAAACACTTAAATTCTTAAAGGGGATTGAAAGGTTCCATTTAAGCCTTAAAAGATAAAGTTCTGAGGTTATACCTTAGCCTCAAAGGTAACACCTTAGCCTTAAAGGTAACAATTTCATTAGTGAATTGTAGGAATCACCTTGGCAAGGAAGTGCCAAGAAGAGAGAACATAGGTTCTAAATTCAAGGATCAAACCTCTATCTATTGATTGTTTGTTTGTCTTACCCTTAACTCCCATTTTCATATCAATTTACTTTAATTTTTTGTAAAAGGTCAATTTGTGATCAAATTTTTCAAAGAACCAATTCACCCCCTCTTGGTTTAATCATTATTTTGAGCTAACAATTGATATCAGAGCTTTGGTATCTATTATAGGTTTCACAACCTTAAAAAAATCCTTAATAGTTCAAAGAATGGAGGATGCAAACATAATGCTTAAAGCTTCACAAAGCTCAAAATAGTTTAAGAGCCAAGATAAAGTTTGTTTCATTGCATTTAAGACAAATGCAAATGCTACAGGACTTGAAAGCCATTCCATCATAAGACCTCCACTCTTTAATGGTGATAACTACTTATATTGGAAGATAAGGATGGGGCTTTTTATCCAAGCTAATGACTATGAAGTATGGAAGATCATTGTCAATGGACCACTCATTCCTAAGAAGAAAGTTGGAGATATTGTTATCTCAAAGGAAAAAGATGAATGGGATAAGCAAGGTACTAAAATGGCACAATCAAATGCCAAAGCCATGCACACACTATTTTGTGCTTTTGGTCCATGTGAGTACGATAGAGTTTCACTTTGTAACAATGTCAAGCTAGTGTGATACAAGTTAACACCCACTTAAGAAGGTACAAATCAAATCAAGGGATCCAAAATAAGTATGCTTAAACTTGACTACAAATTATCCAAAATAAAAGTGGAAGAGACTATCAAAGAAATGTTGGTTAAGTTCATAGATATCATCAATGGGTTGAAAGCACTTGGAAAGACGTATCCAAACAAAGAAATGGTGAAGAAGCTATTCAAGTCTTCTCAAATCTTGGGAAGCAAAAGTGACAACAATTAAGGAATCTAAGGATCCTAACACACTTTTATTGGATGAACTCATATATTTTTTTCTAACCTATAAGATAAAGATCAAGCATGTTCAAAAGCCAAATGTTGTATTCAAATCAACCACTCCAAGTGATGATGATGATGAAGAGATTAAAGAAGATAAAGGGATGATTATGTTTACAAAAAGATTCAACAAATTCATGAGAAGAGAAATGGTGAAGAAAGAATCAACTAAGAAAGAAAAAAAACTAAATAACTGGCTACAAGTGTAAGAAATCGAGAAACATTAAAATTTGAGTTTCTAATATGGAAAAAGAAAAACTTAAAGAAACATAATAAAAAAGCTATGGTGGCTACATGGAGTGATAGTTACATCCAACAATGACGATGATGAAGTGGCTAACCAACTTATATCTCAAGGCTCTTGATGAGTCCAAGGTATCCTACAATGCTAACCTGTACTCATTTAATGAATTACAAAATGCATTTGATGAGTTAGCATTAGAATTTGAAACCATGAACTTGAAATGTAAAAAAATGGTTTCTAAACTTAAAGAAAAGAATGAATCATTCAACATGACAAAGAATAATCTAAAAAAGAAAGTAGATGAGTTACAAGTTAAAATTGATGATCTAGCTAAGAAAAATACAAACTTGCATAACTCATTTTAAAGATTTTATATGGCATAACAAAAGTTAAATGATATGCTACAAACACAAAAAGCATTCTTTGATAAAGATGGTTTAGGCAATAATGAAATTCAAAAAGAAACTCACTTTAAAAAATTCTTTTGTGAAACAAAACATCACATGATGCATCTACCATATGCACTTATTGCCATAAACTTGGTCATACATTTCTTACTTATTCCTTCAAGGTTATACTTATAAAGGCAAGTTCATTAGAAGGGTATGGATTTCTAATGGAATTAGCACATCTCAAGATGAGGCTACTAAAATGAAATGGATTCCAAGAGGAACAAGAATTATGAACGCTAATACCTAAGTAACAAAGAAAATTTGGGTACCTAAAAACAAAACATGATTTTATGTTTACAAGAAGAAGAGCATTGCTTCAAGGCAAATTCAATAAGGAAGAATTCTCATACCTTGACAGTGGATGCTCAAGATATATAACCACTGATAAAAGTCAATTCATGGAACTAGGGCCTAAGGATGGAAAAAGTGTTACTTTTGGTGATAGCACAAAAAGACAAATTAAAGGCATTCAAATCATTGGTAACAATTTCTCATCTTACATTAAAAATGCTCTATTTGTCAAAGGTCTCATACATAACCTTCTTAATATTATTCAATTATGTAATAAAGGGATAAAAGTTATTTAGAGTTAGTGAATTGTCAAGTTGTTGGTATTAAATCAAATAAATTTGTTTTTATAGGACATAGAAAAAGAAATATTTATATTGTGCATCTAGATGGCTATGGCATAGAAGATTAGGACATGCTAGTATGAATTTAATTTTAGAATTATCTAGGAAAGACCTTGTTGTTGGATTGCCAAAAATAAAATTTGACAATGATAGAATATGTGATGTATGTGTTTAACAAAAACATAGGAGAGCTTCATTCAAACCAATTATTATTTTTTTTAACAACTAGAGTAATACAATTTATTCATATTGATCTTTTTGGTCTTACTAGGACATTACGCTTAGGTTGTAAATAATATGGATTTGTTATTACGGATGACTACTCTAGGTTTACTTGGGTTATCTTTTTAAGCTCTAAAGATGAAGCCTTAGAAAAATTCATTACTTTTTGTAAAATTATTCAAAATGAAAAAAAAAAAGTGATCATGAAAAAGAATTGAAAAATCTTTGTTTTGATAAATTTTGTAAATGAAAATGGTATTAGCCGTAATTTCTTAGATTCTAGAAGACCTTAACAAAATAAAGTTATTGAAAGGAAAAATAGAATCTTGGAAGAAATAGCTGGAGTCATGCTTTGTGAAAATAATTTACTAAGGTATTTTTGGGTGGAAGCCATCAATAGTTCTTGCTACATTATAAATAGAGCAATGGTTAGTCTAATTTTAAACAAAACTCTATATAAACTTTTTAAGGGAAAAAAGTCTAACATTAGTTATTTTCATCCTTTTGGATGCAAATGTTTTGTGTCAAATAGTAGAAAGGATAATCTTGCTAAATTTGATGCAAAAAGTGATGAAGAAATTTTTCTAGGCTATTTTACAAATTCCAAAGCCAATAGAGTGTGTAATAAGAGAACTTTGGTTGTTGAAGAGTCCATGCATGTTATATTTGATTAAGCTAACCCAACCTTGAGAAAGATACCTCTTGATAGCGATAATATAGAGATTTAACATGAACATTAAGTTGAAGCATCACACAAAAAGAAAAAGCAAACAATTCAAGATCAAAAAGCTCCAAAAGTAGATGAACTATATAAGCCAACTCCAGTTGAAAGAGAAAGAAATCATCTTAGAAATTTGACTTATGTTAAAGAAGGTGAGATAATTGGTGATCTAAATTAAGAGGTAAGAACTAGATCATTTCTTAGAAATACATTTAATTATGTGGCTTTTCTTTCTCAAATTAAACCTCAAAATTTAGATGACGCTTTAGAGGATGATAGTTGGATGATGGCTATGCAAGAGGAATTAAATCAATTTGAGAGGAGTAAAGTTTGGAATTTGGTGGAAATACCAAGCAATTATCCTATTGTAAATACTAAATGGGTTTTTAGGAACAAACTTGATGAGCACAGTTAGAAATAAGGCTAGATTAGTTGCTAAGGGATATAGTCAAGAAGAAGAAATTGATTTTGATGAGACTTATACCTTCATAGTTAGAACAGAGGCCATTAGAATACTATTAGCCTTTGCATGTTTTAATAATTTCAAGTTATTTCAAATAGATGTCAAAAGTGCTTTTCTAAATGGTTTTATTAATGAGAAAGTTTATGTTGAGCAACCTCTTAGTTTTGAAAATTCTTATTATCCCAGTCATATTTATACTTTCAAAAGCCTTGTGCGGTCTAAAACAAGTGCCTAGAGCATGGTGTGAAAGGCTTTCAAAATTTTTAATTGAAAAAGGTTTTAATACAAGAAATTTTGACAAAATTTTTTTGTAAAAGTTAAAGGTAAGGACATTTTAGTAGTTCAAGTTTATGTTGATTTTATTATTTTTGGTGCTACTAATGAATCTCTTTGTTAAGAATTTTGTACGATAATGCAAGGTGAATTTGAAATAAGCATGATGGGAGAATTAACATTCTTTTGGGGACTATAAGTCAAACAAATAAAAGATGACATCTTCATCAATTAAGCAAAGTATACAAAGGTGTTACTTAAGAGGTTCAAAATGGATGAAGCCAAGCCTTGCTCCACACCTATGGGTGCATCAATAAAGCTTGAGAAGGATAAAGGAGGTAAATGTGTTAACTCTAGACTTTATAGGTCTATAATAGGCTTATTGCTATATCTTATTGTAAGTAGACCTGATATAATGTTTAGAGTATAACTATGTGTTAGATATCAATCATCCCCTAAAGAGTCACATTTAGTTGCCGTAAAAAAAAGCTTTTGATATCTTCAAGGCACTCTTAATCTAGGCTTATGGTATCCAAAAGAATCATCTCTTGCCTTAAATGCTCATTCCGATGCAGCTTTTGGTGTATGTAAAATTGATAGAAAAAAACTTCCAGTACTTGTCAGTTTCTTAGAATATGCTTATATCGTGG
>JBBYHO010032843.1:0-11268 GCA_038382025.1 Adansonia gregorii
AAGAATGCAGATTATTATGTGAATCCATGTTTATCCCAATTGAAAAATGAACTTTAAATCTAAAAATGGCACAAATAGAAGTTTTTCTTACAAAACCGAAGCATTCATTCATTTATCCCAATAAGTAGAGTGAATTTATGGTGCCTAATCGTTAATAGAAAGGAGATTATTTCATGCATCCGTGTTTATCCCAACTGGAAGATGAACCTTTCATTTATCCCAATGAGTAGAATGAATTTATGGTGCCCAATCATCAATAGAAAGGGGCTTATATGTAAATTCGTATTTATCCCAACTGGAAGATGGACTTTAATTCTAAAATAGGTCGAAAGAAAAGTTTTTCTTGTGTCACCAAAGCATCAATTCATTTATCCTAACAGTAGAATGAATTTGTGGTGCCCAGTTGTTAAGAGAATGGAGTTTATTATATGGATTCATGTTTGTCTTAATTGAAAAATGAACTTTAAATCTAAAAATGGCATAAATGGAAGTTTTTCTTATGAAACCAAAGCATCAATTCATTTATCCCAATGAGCAGAATGAATTTGTGATGCCTAATCATTAAGAGAATTGAGATTATTATGTGAATACGTGTTTATCGCAACTAAAAAATAAACTTTAATTGTAAAAATGACACAAAGAAAAGTTTACTTTAATTCTAAAAATGGCACAAAGGGAAGTTTTTCTTATGAAACCAAAGCATCAACTCATTTATCCTAATGAGTAGAATGAATTTGTGGTGCCTAATCATCAAAAGAAAGGAGATTATTATGAGAATTCATTTTTATCCCAGTTGAAAAATAAACTTTAAATCTAAAAATGACAAAAAGAGAAGTTTTTCTCATGAAACCAAAGCGTCAATTTAGTTATCCAAATGAGTAGAGTGAATTTGTGGTGCCTAATCATTAAAGAATGGAGATTATTAAGTGAATCCGTATTTACCTCAATTGAAAAACAAACTTTAAATATAAAAATAGCACAAACAAATGTTTTTCTTATAAAACCAAAGCATCAATTCATTTATCCCAAAAAGTAGAATGAATTTATGGTGCCCTATCATTAAAAGAATGAGATTATTACGTAAATCCACATTTATCCTAATTGAAAAGTGAACTTTAATTGTAAAAACGGCACAAAGAGAAGTTTTTCCTACAAAACTAAAGCATCAACTCATTTATCCCAATGAGTAGAATGAATTTGTGCTGCCCAATCATTAAAAGAAAGGAGATTATTATGTGAATCCGTGTCTATCCTAGGTGAAAGGTGAGTTTTAATTCTAGGAAAGGTAGATAGAAAAGTTTTTCCAATGAAACCAAAGCATCAATTCATTTATCCCAATGAGTGGAATGAATTTGGGGTACCCAATCAGTAAAAGAATAAAGATTATTATGCGAACTCTTGTTTATCCCAATGGAGAAACGAACTTTAATTTTGAAAATGGCACAAAGAAAAGTTTTTCTTATGAAACCAAAGCATCAATTCATTTATCCCAATAAGTAGAATGAACTTATGGTGCCCAATCATTAAAAGAATTGAGATTGTTATGTGAATTCATGTTAATCCCGATTCACAAAAGAACTTTAATTCTAAAAATGGCACAAAGAAAAGTTTTTCTTATGAAACCAAGGCTTCAATTCATTTATCCCAATGAGTAGAATGAATTTGTGGTACCAAATTATTTAAAGAAAAGAGGTTGTTATGATAATTCATTTTTATCCCAATTGAAAAATGAGCTTTAATTCTCAAAATGGCTCAAAGAAAATTTTTTCTTACAAAACCTAAGCATCAATTCAGTTATCCCAATACGTAGAGTGAATTTACGGTGCCCAATCATTAAAAAAATAGAGATTATTAAGTGAATCAGTGTTTATCCCAATTGAAAAATGAACTTTAAATCAAAAAATGGCATAAATAGATGTTTTTCTTATAAAGCCAAAGCATGAATTCATTTATCCTAAAAAGTAGAATGAATTTATGGTGCCCAATCATTAAAAGAATGAGATTATTGCAAGAATCCACATTTATCCCAATTGAAAAGCGAACTTTAATTCTAAAAATGGCACAAACAAAAGTTTTCTTACGAAACCAAAGCATCAACTGATTTATCCCAATGAGTAGAATCAATTTATGGCGCCCAATCATTAAAAGAAAAGGGATTGTTATGTGAATCCGTGTTTATCTTGGGTGAAAGGTAAGCTTTAATTCTAAAAAAGGTAGATAGAAATGTTTTTCTTATGAAACCAAAGCATCAATTCATTTATCCCAATGAGTAGAATGCATTTATGGTACCCAATATTTTTAAAAAAAGTGGATTATTCTGTGAATCTGTCTTGATCTCAATTAGAAGACGAACTTTAATTCTAAAAAAGGTAGATGGAAAAGTTTTTCTTATGAAGCCAAAGCATCAATTCATTTATCCCAATGAGTAGATAGAATTTGTGGTGCCCAATCATGAGAAGAATGAAGATTGTTATGCGAGTTCGTGTTTATCCCAATTGAAAAAATGAACTTTAATTCTAAAAATGGCACAAAGAGAAGTTTTTCTCACTAAACTAAAGCAAATTCATTTATCCCAAAGAGTAGAATGAATTTGGGGTGCCCAATCACTAAAAAAATGGTGATTATTACATGAATTCATGTTTACAGCAATTGATAGACGAACTTTGATTCTAAAAAATAGTGAAAAGTGAAGTTTTTCTTATGAAACCAAAGCACCAATTCATTTATCCTAAAGAGCAGAATGAATTTATGGTGCCCAATCACTAAAAGAAAGGAGATTATTACGTGAATTCATGTTTATCCTAATCGAAAGATGAACTTTAATTCTAAAAAAGGTAAAATGAAAAGTTTTTCTTGTGAAACGAAAGCATCAATTCATTTATCCCAATAAGTAGAATGAATTTATGGTGCGCAATCATTAATAAAAAGGAGATTTTATGCAAATCTGTGTTTATGACAATTGGAAGACGAAGTTTAATTCTAAAAAAGGTAGAAAAAAGTTTGTCTTATGAAACCATAGCATCAATTTATTTATCCCAATGAGTAGAATGAATTTGTGGCGCCCAATCATTAAAAGAATGGAGATTATTATGTAAATTCAAGCTTATCCCAATTGAAAAACAAACTTTAATTCTAAAAATGGCACAAAGAAAATTTTTTCTTTTGAAACCAAAGCATCCACTCATTTATCCCAACGAATATAGTGAATTTATGGCACCTACTCATTAAAAGAATAGAGATTATTATGTGAATTCGTGTTTATCCAAATTGAAAAACAAACTTTAATTCTAAAATGGCATAAAAAGAAGTTTTTCATATGAAACCAAAGCATTAATTCATTTATCCCAAAAAGTAGAATGAATTTAAGGTGCCTAATCATTAGAAGAATGGAAATTATTATGTGAATTCACGCTTACCCCAATTGATTGACGAACTTTAATTCTAAAAAATGGTAGAAAGTGAAGTTTTTTCTACGAAAACAAAGCCTTAATTCATATATCCCAATGAGTAGAATGAATGTATGGTGCCCAATCATTAAAAAAAGAAGATTATTATGTGAATCCGTGTTTCTCCTAGTTGAAAGACGAACTTTAATTCTAAAAAAAGTTGAAAGAAAGGTTTTTATTATGTAACCAAAGCATCAGTTCATTTACCCCAAGGAGTAGAATGATTTGTGTTGCCCAATCATTAAAAGAATAGAGGTTATTATGTGAATTCGTGTTTATCCTAATTGAAAAATGAACTTTAATTCCAAAATCGCACAAAGAGAAGTTTTTCTTGTGAAACCAAAGCATCAATTCTTTTATCCCAATGAGTAGAATGAATTTGTGGTGCCCAACCATTAAAAGAATAGAGATTATTTTGTGAATTCGTGTTTACCCTAGTTGAAAAATGAGTTTTAAATCTAAAAATGGCACAAATAGAAGTTTTTCTTATGAAGCCAAAGCATCAATTCAGTTATCCCATTAAGTAGAGTGAATTTGTGATGCCCAATCATTAAAAGAATGGAGATTATTATGTGAATTCGTGCTTATTCTAATTGAAAAATAAACTTTAAATATAAAAATGACATAAATAGAAGTTTTTCTTATGAAAGCAAGGCATCAACTCATTTACTCCAATAAGTAGAATGAATTTGTGGTGCCCAATCATTAAAAGAATGGAGACTACTAAGTGAATTCGTTTGCATCCTAATTAAGAAACGAACTTTTATTCTAAAAATAGCACAAAGAAAAGTTTTTTTTATGAAACCAAAGTATCAATTCATTTATCCGAATAAGTAGAATAAATTTATGGTGCCTAATATTTAAAAGAAAGTAGATTATTATGTGAATCCATGTTGATCTTAATTAGTCAACGAACTTTAATTCTAAAAAATGTAGATAGAAAAGTTTTTCTTGTGAAACGAATACATCGATCCATTTATCCCAATGAGTAGAATGAATTTGTGATGCCCAATCATGAGAAGAATGGAGATTATTATGGGAATTCGTGTTTATCCCAATTGAAAAATGAACTTTAATTCTACAAATGGCACAAAAAAAGTTTTTCTTACTAAACCAAAGCATCAATTCATTTATCCCAAAGAGTAGAATGAATTTGGGGTACCCAATCATTAAAAGAAAGGTGATTATTACGTGAATTCATGTTTACCATAATTGATAGAGGAACTTTGATTCTAAAAAAATAGTGAAAAGTGAAGTTTTTCTTATCAAACTAAAGCATTAATTCATTATCTCAGTGAGTAGAATGAATTTGTGGTGCCCAATCATTAAAAGAAATGAGATTATTATGTGAATCCGTGTTTATCCTAATTGAAAAATGAACTTTAATTCTAAAAAAGGTAGAAACAAAAGTTTTTCTTGTGAAACAAAAGCATCAATTCATTTATCCCAATGAATGCAATAAATTTGCGGTGCCCAATGATTAAAAGAATGAAGATTATTATGTGAATTCGTGTTTATCCTAATTGAAAAATAAAATTTAGTTCTAAAAATGGCACAAAATGTAGTTTTTCATATTAAACCAAAGCATCAATTCATTTATCCCAATGAGTTGAATGAATTTATGGTGCACAATCATTAATAGAAAGGAGATTTTATGTGAATCTATGTTTATGACAATTGGAAGACGAAGTTTAATTCTAAAAAAGGTAGAAAAAAAGTTTTTCTTGTGAAACCATAGCATCAATTCATTTATCCCAATGAGTAGGATGAATTTGTGGTGCCTAATCATTAAAAGAATGGAGATTATTATGTGAATTCAGGTTTATCCTAATTGATAAATAATCTTTAATTCTAAAAATGGCACAAAGAGAAGGTTTTCTTTTGAGACCAAAGCATCCACTCATTTATTCCAACGAATAGAGTGAATTTCTGGCGCTCAGTCATTAAAAGATTGGAGATTATTATGTGAATTCATGTTTATCCGAATTGAAAAATGAACTTTAATTCTAAAAATGGTATAAAGAGAAGCTTTTCTTATGAAACCAAAGCATCAATTCATTTATCCTAAAGAGTAGAATGAATTTGAGGTGCCTAATCATTAAAAGAATGAAAACTATTATGTGAATTCACGCTTATCCCAATTGATTGACAAACTTTGATTCTAAAAAATGGTGGAAAGTGAAGTTTTTCCTACGAAAAGAAAGCATCAATTCATTTATCCCAATGAGTAGAATGAATTTGTGGTGCCCAATCATTAAAAGAATGGAGATTATTACGTAAATTTGTGTTTCTCCTAGCTAAAAGATGAACTTTAATGTTAAAAAAGGTTGAAAGAGAAGTTTTTCTTATGAAACCAAAGCATCAATTCATTTACCGGAAAGAGTAGAACAAATTTGTGGTGCCCAATCATTTGAAGAATAGAGATTATTGTGTGAATTCATATTTATCCCAATTGAAAAATGAACTTTAATTCTAAAATGGCACAAAGAGAAGTTTTTCTTATGAAACCAAAGCATTAATTCATTTATCCTAATGAGTATAATGAATTTTTGGTGCCCAACCATTAAAAGAATGGATATTATTACGTGAATTCATATTTATCCGAATTGAAAAACGAGTTTTAAATCTAAAAATGGCACAAATAGAAGTTTTTCTTATAAAATCAAATCATCATTCAGTTATCCCACTGAGTAGAGTGAATTTATGGTGCCCAATCATTAAAAGAATGGAGATTATTATGTGAATTCATGCTTATCCCAATTGCAAATGAACTTTAAATATAAAAATGGCATAAATAGAAGTTTTTCTTATGAAACCAAGGCATCAACTCATTTACCCCAATGAGTAGAGTGAATTTGTGGTGCCCAATCATTAAAAGAATGGAGATTAATTAAGTGAATTTGTGTGTATCCCAATTGAAAAATGAACTTTAATTCTAAAAATAGCACAAAGAGAGGTTTTCCTTATGAAATCAAAGCATCAATTCATTTATCCCAATGAGTAGAATGAATTTATGGCGCCCAATATTTAAAAGAAAGTAGATTATTATGTGATTCCGTGTTGATCTCAATTGCAAAATAAACTTTAATTCTAAAAATTGTAGATAGAAAAGTTTTTCTTGTGAAACCAATGCATCAATTCATTTATCCCAATAAGTAGAATGAATTTGTGGTGCCTAATCATGAGAAGAATGGAGATTATTATGCGAATTCATATTTATCCCAATTGAAAAATGAACTTCAATTCTAAAAGTGGCACAAAGAGAAGTTTTTCTTACTAAACCAAAGCATCAATTCATTTATCCAAAAGAGTTGAATGACTTTGGGGTGCCCAATCATTAAAAGATTGGTGATTATTATGTGAATTCGTGTTTACCGAAACTGATAGACAAACATTGATTTTAAAAAATAGTGAAGTTTTTCTTATGAAATCAAAGCAGCAACTCATTTATCCGAATGAGTAGAATGAATTTATGGTGCCTGATCATTAAAAGAATGGAGATTATTATGTGAATTTCGATTTATACCAATTGAAAAACAATCTTCAATTCTAAAAATGGCACAAAGAGAAGTTTTTCTTATGAAACCATAGCATCAATTCATTTACCCTAATGAGTAGAATGAATTTATGGTGCCCAATCATTAAAAAAAAAGAGATTATTATGTGAATCCGAGATTATCCTAATTCAAAGATGAACTTTAATTCTAGAAAATGTAGAAAGAAAAGTTTTTCTTGTGAAACGAAAACATCAATTCATTTATACTAATGAGTAGAATGAATTTGTAGTGCCCAATTGTTAAAAGAATGGAGATTATTATGTGAATTCATGTTTATCCCAATTGAAAAATAAACCTTAATTCTAAAAATGGCACAAAAAGAAGTTTTTTTTACGAAACCAAAGCATCAATTCATTTATACCAATCAGTAGAATGAATTAGTGGTGTCCAATCATTAATAGAAAGGAGATTATTATGTGAATCCCTATTTATTCCAATTGGAACACGGACTTTAATTGTAAAAAAAGGTAGAAAGAAAAGTTTTTCTTGTGAAACCGAAGTATTAATTCACTTATCCCAATGAGTAGAAAGAATTTATGGCGCCCAATCTTTAAAAGAATGGACATTATTATGTGAATATCTGTTTATCCCAATTGAAAAATGAACTTTAAATCTAGAAATGGCACAAAGAGATTTTTTCCTATGAAACCAAAGCATCAACTCTTTTATCCCAATGAGTAAAGTGAATTTATGGTGCCCAATCATTAAAAGATTGGAGATTATTATGTGAATTCGTTTTTATCCTAATTGAAAGATAAACTTTAATTCTAAAATAGGTAGAAATTTTTTTCTGAAACCAAAGCATTAATTCGTTTATCCCAATGAGTAGAATGAATTTGTGGTGCATAATGTTTAAAAGATTAGAGATTATTATGTGAATTCGTGTTTATCCCAATTGAAAAATGAACTTTAGTTCTAAAAAAGGCACAAAATGAAGTTTTTCTTATGAAACCAAAGCATCAATTCATTTATCGCAGTGAGTAGAACGAATTTGTGGTGCCTAATCATTAATAGAAAGGAGATTAATATGCAAATCTGTGTTTATGCCAATCGGAAGATGAACTTTAATTCTTAAAAAGGTGGAAAAAAAAGTTTTTCTTGTGAAAGCAAAGCATCAACTCATTTATCACAATGAGTAGATTGAATTTGTGGTGCGCAATCATTAGAAGAATAAAGATTATTATGTGAATCTATGTTTATCCCAATTAAAAAATGAACTTTAAATCTAAAAATAGCACAAAGAGAAGTTTTTTCTATGAAACCAAAGCATCAACTTATTTATCCCAATGAGTAGAGTGAATTTATGGTGCCCAATCATTAAAAGAATGGAGATTATTATGTGAATTTGTGTTTATCCTAATTGAAAGATGAATTTTAATCCTAAAAAGGTTGAAAGAAAAGTTCTTCTTGTAAAACAAAAGCATCAATTCATTTATCCCAATGAGTAGAATGAATTTATGGTGCCTAATATTTAAAAGAATGGAGATTATTATCTGAATTCGTGTTTATCCCAATTGAAAAATGAACTTTAGTTCTAAAAATGGCACAAAGAGAAGTTTTTCTTATGAAACCAAAGCATCAATTCATTTATCGCAATGAGTAGAATGAATTTGCGATGCCTAATCATTAACAGAAAGGAGATTATTATGCGAATCCGTGTTTATGCAAATTGGAAGATGAACTTTAATTCTAAAAATGGTGAAAAGAAAAGTTTTTCTTATGAAACCAAAGCATCAATTCATTTATCGTAATGAGTAGAATGAATTTATGGTGCCCAATCATTGAAAGAATGGAGATTTTTATGTGAATTTTTGTTTATCCCAATTGAAAAATGAACTTTAAATCTAAAAAAGGCATAAATAAAAGTGTTTCTTACAAAATCAAAGTATCAATTCATTTATCCCAATGAGTAGAATGAATTTGTGGTGTCCAATCATTAAAAGAATAGAGATTATTATGTGAATTCAGGTTTATCCCAATTAAAAAACAATCTTTAATTCTAAAATGGCACAAAGAGAAGTTTTTCTTATGAAACCAAAGCATCAACTCATTTATCGCAATAAGTAGAGTGAATTTGTGGTGCCCAATTATTAAAAGAATAGAGATTATTATGTGAATTTGGGTTTATCCTACTTGAAAAATGAACTTTAATTCTAAAAATGGCACAAAAAGAAGTTTTTCTTCTGAAACCAAAGTATCAACTCATTTATCCCAATGAGTAGCGTGAATTTGTGGTGCCCAATCATTAATGGAAAGGAGATTATTATGTGAATTCGTGTTTATGCCAATTGGAAGATGAATTTTAATTCTAAAAAAGGTGGAAAGAAAAGTTTTTCTTGTGAAACTAAAGCATCAATTCATTTATTGCGATTAGTAGAATGAATTTATCGTGCCCAATCATTAATAGAAAATAGATTATTATGCGAATCCGTGTTTATACCAATTGGAGGATGAACTTTAATTCTAAAAAAAACATCAATTCATTTATCCCAATGAGTAGAATGAATTTGTGGTGCCCAATCATCAAAAAAATGGAGATTATTATGTGAATTCATGTTTATCTTAATTGAAAAATGAACTTTAAATCTAAAAATGGCACAAATAGAAGTTTTTCTTATGAAACCAAAGCATTAATTCATTTATCCCAATGAGTAGAATGAATTTTGGTTTAAAAGAATGGAGATTATTATGTGAATTCAAGTTTATCCCAGTTGAAAAACAAACTTTAATTCTAAAAATGGCACAAGAAGAAGTTTTTCTTATAAACCAAAGTGTCAACTCATTTATCACAATGAGTGGGGTGAATTTATGGCACCCAATCATTAAAAGAATAGAGTTTATTATGTGAATTCGTGTTTATCCTAATTGAAAAATGAACTTTAATTCTAAAAATGGCACAAAGAGAAGTTTTTTTCATGAAACCAAAACATCAATTCATTTATCCCAAAGAGTAGATTGAATTTAGGGTGCCTAATCATTAAAAGAATGAAGATTATTACGTGAATTTGTGTTTGCCCTAATTGATAGACAAACTTTGATTCTAAAAAATGGTAGAAAGTGAAGTTTTTCTTATGAAACCAAAGCATCAATTCATTTATCCTTGTTAGCTATATTAGCTTTAAATTAATCTTAGTTTTCATATAACTACAATTTAAGCTCAATTAGCTTGTGTTTAAATATTTTCAAGATTAGTATCTTTTCATGAAATATTTCATAAACACTTTAAAAAATATTAGAATGTGTTTTAACTTCTTCAAGCATTCAAAAGGATGCTTTTGATACATACATTTATATAAAACATTTTTGTGATGTGTTAGAGTAAGCAAAAATGATTTTACAAATGAATTTTAAAGATCAGTATCGATACCAAGAACATGTGTATTGGTACTATGCATTAAACCCTCAAAAGTATCGATACAATGAACATGAGTATTGATACATGTTGCTTAGTATCAATACTTGCTCCCTAAGTATTGATACAAGGCTTTACAGTAGCCAAAGTTCACATGAACACTCAACTATATCAATACAAGTGTGTATGTATCAATATATGTTGATGAGTATCGATACTGACCCATAAGTATTGATACAGGGCTTGGCAGTAGCCTATGTTTGGTTGAAAACCTCATATGTATCGATATAAAGGTATATGTATCGGTACAACTTGCTTAGTATCAATACTTAGATTACACAATCGATACAAGAAGTTATAACAGCTACTTTTTTAAGTTATGTATCGATACCATTAGTACTGTATCGATACAGAAGCACGAGAACAATAGGAAATAACACTTGTACAGGCTCCAACGGCTATATTTCTTCACCAAATGTTCCTAATGGCTACAATCATGATCAAGGCTATAAATAAGCCACTCCAACACCTTCAATAGGAGAGGAACCAAGAGATTATGCTTAGAGTAATATCTTTTATCTTTTATTAACTAGTTCATCTTTGTATAGGATTAATTCTTTCTATTGTTATATTTTTCATTTTGTATCTTTAGATGCACTTTTTTCTTGAGCTAAACTTCTTGTAAAAACCTAACCTTTAGAGGTTTTACTTGTTTATACCAATATCCTTGTAAAAAGGGAAGGTTACTACTTAGCCATTGAAAAGTAGAAAGAGGTTTCTACCTTAGCCATAAAAGATAGGGGGTAAAGGTTTCTATCTTAGCCTAGAAGGATAGAGAGTGTAAAGGTTATACCTTGTCCTTGAAAGGTAAACAATTCAAGTTAGTGAATTATGAAAATCCAAGGCAAGTGAG
>JBBYHO010032854.1:0-52925 GCA_038382025.1 Adansonia gregorii
GTCTTAGTCAAGAAGACATTTTCGAGTCAGGATAATATTTTAAGTCGTACACACTCTTAGATCCGCGAGGATCCACCCTGGGGTACATCGCGACAATTGGTGAAAGTGAAATTGGTCACTATAATAGTAAGATCTGTTATTGTAGTAGCGCTATTAATTAATATAACAGCGAGATTAGCTACTTAGCAATAAGATTAAAATTAGTAGTTGGATATTTATTTGGATATAAAAGCAGTGATATACAATAGTGAGAAGTATTATAGTGAAAAAAAAACCAACTATTGAGAATATTATACTAAAATTTGTATATAAAGAAAATTATAAATTATAAGTTTGACATTTATGAAATTAATATAATAATTGAAAATTTATTAAAATCATATTGTCGAATAATAGTTTTGTTAATAAATAAAAATTAATAACAATGATAGTAATTTATCAAATAATATTTTGTCATGTTTATTATTTAGTTACTTAGCTTTTAATTAACTAACATTAATTATATAATAAAATGCATATATTTATTAGTTTATTATATAATAATAAATTTATTTATTATATTAAATTAATAAATCATTTTATTTTTTAAATAAAATCAAAATAATAAAAAGCCATTATAGACGCCTAATTTTGTTTGAGTTTCCTCGATGATCTTAAAATATCTGAGATAGATGATTCTGTAATCATCCTGGTGGCAATCAACCTCCTCCTAGTAGACTGGGTGTTTTCAAGACCTAATTGATCATATCTAAATGACAGCTCCTGCACGTGATAGAAAATCTTCATTTTGAGGGTCATAGAGAACAAATCTCATATAAAAATGATGAATATCCGGGTAAAATATTAGTATTTAAATCAATTCTTTTGAGATTTTGAAATTCATTTTTGCATACGATTTATGGTCAAATTTTTTATTTTTAGGGATTTTTTAAGATTTTTTTCGTGAAATTTAGGACTTGACCGTTGTATATTTTTACCAATAGCCATGTAGTATTTATGTCAATACTTACCCAAAAAATAAAAAATATTCAAGAAAATAATCTATATTGGCATTTTATATTACGAGATGTCAAGTTGTCAAATTTAGTCATTAAATTTAAATTTTTCATAATACCATGAGTATCATGCTTGCAAAATTTTTTCCAATGAAATTTGTTCCAGATTTTAGGTTTTCAGCTTTATTAGTTTTATTAATCAAAATTTTGAGTAAGGTGTTAAATTTAATCCATTTTTATAAAATTGAACATATTTTTTGAATTTTCTTGGTTCCATAATGCAAACTTTTTCTTATTTATAAAATTTTTAGGAGAATTCTAAATATTTTTACATATTTTAATAAAATAACTCAAATATAGCTGTTTCAAATTCTAATTCATTTTTATTAAATATCAATTTTTCGTAAGGCTTTTTCACGTAAAATTTTTATAAGTTTGGAATTTTCAATTGCCTTTTTCTTATACATAAAATTTCTCAAAAATTTCTTTTGAAATTTTTATATGGACACTTTACTAATTTGTTTTTCAATAAGCCAAAAATTTATTTTTTTTCATTTCATGGGCTTTAAAATTCAGTAATTTTCCTAATCGCCCCAATAAGCCTATTAACTTTCGAACAAGCACAATGAGCCCATTCTTGTTTTCCACCAAGCCCGACAAGCATATTTTGATAAAATTTTTAGTTAAATTTATTATGAGAAATACTATTTCTTGAACACATAATTTTTAATTTGTTACAATTTAATCAATATAATTTGTTTTTATCTAATTTAGATTTTTTGCCTTATCATTATAAAAGCCATATTCTAGTGAGTCTTGCATGATGACTTATGCAAAATGACAAAAAAGTTTAACAAAGTCTTATAAAAATGTAAAAAATCTAAAAAGTGATAAAAAATTTTTAAAAAAAAGAAAAAGAAAAAGAAAAAGAAAACCAAGACTTTTAGCCAAGAGCGATTTCATCCCCTTGGCCGATTCTCCCTCTTATAAATAAAAAGGCGGATGTTCATTTTAAGGGGATAGCTTGGATAGCAAAAATTGGAAATTTTCTTTAAGTATTTTTTAGTTTTTTTTCCAAGTTTTCACGTTAAAGTAGTTTTACTTAAATTTTTTATTTTTGTTTATTTCCATCCTATTTCATTCTTTTAGTGATGATGACTTGTACTCATGGATTTTGATCCATGTTGAAAGGCCAATTACTAAAAGCCATAAACAATTTCTTGATTTAGTTGTTCAATTTGATTTTTTTTTTGTTAACAAAAATTTAATTTACATAAAAAAAAAACATATTTGTGTTGATATGTTGTGTATTTTATTATGTAGATATGTTTATGATTATATTGTTTTCCTTGGTTTTTCCATGTGGATACTTGATAAAATATGTTTATATGTTTGTTTTCATGATTTCATATATATTGATGATGATGATGTGAGCTTTGTAGAAATCAGGATATGTGTTGATTATTCATGTATCCATGTTGAGAAAATTTTCTCTTTATTTTTAATGACAATTGTGGCCTTTGATGAAACTTTATTTCTTGTTTTTTGTGATATTTTAGATTATTATGTAAAGTTTGAAAATCATAAGGGCTTAAAAATATTTTTTTCAAAATTTTTAAGTCTTTGGATAGGTGTTTCCAAGCTTAGCTAAACCTAACAAGGATGATTTTGTGATTTTTTTAATTTCTTAGGCTATTTTGTAATTACGAAAAATTGAGGTACTAAATTACAAAAAATTAAAAAATTTTCCTAAGGCCATCCAAGCTTGGCTGAAATCTTCATAGACCTTTAAGAGTGCTTTTCATGCATTTTAAACATGTTTGAATGCATTTCATACATTTTTATCCTATTATGGATCTTTTTGTAATTTTAGAAAGTTTAGGGACTTGTTTGTAAAAAGTGAAAAAATATTTTTCTAAGGCCAAATGTGTTTGGTCGAATGCTTTTGGTGATATTTGGAATGTTTTCTATGTTCATTGTGATGTGTTTGATGTTTGATTTTGTTTTTTTATTTTACAAAAGGACTATTTTAAAAAATTTTAAAAGTTTAGGGACCATTTAGTAAAACCTTGGATCTTAAGGTTAAAATGGTCTTTTCCACACCAAGTTACCTAATTAGGGTGATTTCATCATTTAGGAACATTTTTAGCATTTAAACTATTTTAGGGCTAAAATGTAATTTTGAAAAATTTAGGGCTTGGTTGTAATTTTTATGTTTTAAGTCATCTTTGATAGCTGAGTTACCCATTTAGAGTATAATTGTTATTTCATATCATTTTTGAATCATTTATGACCACTAGGGTTCTTTTATGTTAAAGGTACATTTTAAGGATATTTTAATAATTAACCTTAAAATCGAGTCCTTTATGACCACTAGAATACTTCTATGTTGAAGGTACATAATAGGGATATGTTTATCTTTTTATAAAGTTTTCAAGTCTTTTAAGGTTACCAAGATGCTTTCATGATGAATGTAGTCCCTATGGGCATTTTAGTAATTTAAGTTAGAACCAAGTCTTATGTGATTATCATGATACTTTTATGTCAAATGTACACATTAGGGATAGGTTTATCCTTTCATATCTTTTTTGAATCTTTTAGGGTTATCGGAATACTTTCTTATTGAAGGTATACTTTAAGGACATTTAGTAATGTTACTTTAAAATTGAGTCTTTTAGAGTTACTAGGATATTTTTATGTCAAAGGTATACTTTAAGGGACATTTTGTTCTCTTTGACCAAACCTGAGTCCTTAGAGTCTGGTTTTGTACTTTTTATCAAGTAGTATGTGGAATTTCTTCAAAAATATATAAAGGGTGTAGACACCTATTTTAGGTTCGGGTTCCATAATCCAATATTTGAAAAGGCCATATCCCTTTGAAAATTTTTATCTTTATTTAAAAAAAGAAAAGAAAATAAAGTTAAAATTGCAAATTTTCAATTCTATGACTAAATCTATCAAGATTGAATTGAGATGAAGATTAGTCAAAGATCATTAAAATCATGTTGTCAAAAATTTGTAAAATTAGAGTTGACATAGCTAAAATTGTGGGATTTGAATTCTAAATTTTGGAAAGAGAATTAGGGTTTTTAATTTTATTATTAATGCTTGATCCACCAATCTCCCCTATAAATAGGACCTAAGAATTCTGATTAGGGTGCACACACACATTGAAAAAAAGGAAAGTAATGGTAGCCGCATAAATGTTTCAGAAACTTTTGAAAATTTTGGGAAGAAGATAAGGTACTTTTTCTTTTATAATTTTGTGTAAATATTTGTTTGGAACTAAAGAAATATTTCAAAAGTAATTAAGTTTTTTTTTTTTCAAATTAGGTTTATTTGTAGTATGTTTATTAAAAAGTAGAGGCTTTCAATTTTTTTTTAAATTTTTTTTCCTACCTTTTAAAAGAGAAAGAATTTTAATATCAATTATATATAAAAAAGTAAAACTTCCCAATGTCGTTGATTGAAAACTGGGAATTATTTTTTTTTTTTGCCATTGCATCCAAATGTTTAAATTAAGTTTAGTACCCATCTAAACACAATTAGATTAAAAAATAATAACAAAGTGCAAATAGTGGGGCTGGTTGGTCCATGCCTCAGGACCTGTGAATGAACTTGCGCAGGTCCCAACCTTTTATTTTTATTTATTTATTTAGTCATTGCCTTATTTTTTTCTACAATCTTTTGGTTATATTGCTTTTGTATTTATTTCTATAGCATGATACGTTCATTCTTTACATTTTTTATAGAATAAATTTATCTCCATTTTTTTGTTGATATTATTTTTTTGCTTATTTATTCAATTATGTTATTTAAAGTGTATATTTTATATAGTAATAATAGATTTCAAATCCATATAATAATTTGTTTTAAAAATAGACTACTTCATTAAAATTAATTAAGATTTTTCCAATAATAGAACTTGAAGAAGTCACAAACGTTTGTCTTCTAAGAATTTCCTAGATGAAAAAGTTTTGTTAAATTCCACCAGCATGATGGAGAGTTTAGTCAATAATTTTTAATACTAAGGTCTTAGTTAATTTTTATGAATAAAAAAATTTAATTAAATAGGAATAAAATTTTGAATTACTTCTCTACATAAAATTCTAAAATAAATTTGACGATGGAGCTTCTTCAAGGGAGCAAACGGATTCCTTTGAATACTTTTGAGGTGGAGATATTTCTCAAAATCTCACCCGCGTGATGGATAATTTTTATATTTTCAATACTTAATTTTTTATTAAAATTAAATAATTAGATGATTAGATAAATTTTAGATTTTTTTTTTATTTTTCATAAAACATTAAAATGAATCTGATGATAGACATAATATAAGGAAGCAAATGGATTTCCTTAAAAACTCTTGAGGTGAGAAAATTTTTCTCGAGCATCCCACCAACATAATGGAGAATTTCTTAGAAAATATTTTCAATATTTAAATATTCAATTAATAAATCAAGACCTTTTAAACCATAGGACCTTTAGTTCAACATTAGGCTAATTAGGTACTGTCTTTGTGACAGGCATTGTGGGGGTGCCAATCTTCCCTATACGTAACTAAACTCTCAAATCTAGTTCTTAGTGTAGACCAGAACCTATTTTTTTAGGGTGTCTTACTCAAGCTTAGGATAACCTTAAAAATAATAGATTCATATAGGTTATCTAATCACACCTTTTAAAACGATTAGTGGCGACTTCTATCTTTTATGTCTAGTAGCAGAATTCATATTTGGCTTGTTATGACAGCTCAGCGACTCCGCTGGGAATGTTAGAGAGTCAAACCATAGTTAGCCTTATGATACTATAGGTCATTATAGTTGGTTTTAAAATGATCACTTGTTTATGTTTATTTGCTAATTTTTATTACATTATTCTTTTGCTAATGTTTATTCTTTGCTTCAATACACATGAAAATGTTAAGGGTTTGAATTATTCCTTCGCATGAATTGCACAAACCATATCATAAAGCCCTAGACCCGAGCTTGTCCTTTTAGGAGGGGGTAAAGTAACTATGCTCTCCTGAGGTGTCAACCTCTACATGGGCTAGCGAAACACTCTCAGGGTTTAGATTACCAAAGCTTTTGTGAGGTAATAACTTCTGCAGTGGCTAGGGAAATACTCCTATTCAAATTGAAACTTTTTCGATTGAAGTCTATAATGGGTGAGGATCGGGGTGCCTTACTCATCCTCCATGGTTGAAGTAAGGAACAATTTGGGGACCTTTTTAGACTCGTCAAATATCTTACCCCAGCATGCAAATAACACTTAAGAAGCCAACTTTAGGATAAAGTCTTGCCACCCCTTTGTATAGAAATAACCTAAGATAGGACACATAAAGGAACATATCTTTCCTTTTTCAAGATGTATATTCTTTTTTTATGTTATTATTATTATTATTATTATTATATTTTTCTAACCATTTTACTTTACTTTCTTTTCCTTTTCATGCACTCACATCATGACATCATTGGAATATCTTGCTATATAACTATTTTTAGTAAAAAAGGAACTTTCAAGTAACTTCCATGCCAAGCCTACCAAAGTTTGAATCTGCCAAGTATGAGTCCTCAGATGATTTAAAGGCTAGATCAAAACTGCCTTAATTCGTAGAAGGTGATTATTTACCGATAAGATATGTCTCATCTCTCTTAGAAAAAGTCCACCTCAATCTTCCACAAAATGACGTAACTGATCTTATGAACATTTGGGGATCATGGAATTCATCTAAGCAGAAAGCTTTTTGGGTAAAATATGGGGACATATCATTACTTCTTTCGATCAAAGTGGATAACAGTTTGATAAGGGCCATAGTTCAATTTTGGGATCATTTATGCAGGTGCTTTGTATTCAATGAGGTAGATATGGTCCCAATTGTTAAGGAATATTCAGAATTATTACACTTTCAAACTCCAAACTATGATAAGATATAGAACAAGATGGGTTATTGTCAGAAGCTTGCTAAAATGATATTGATTAATAAAATAAAGGTCATTGAGAAAATAAAAGGGTGGAAGTACTTGTATTCCTTGGAATTTCCTTCCAAGTTATATCACCAAAGATCCCGAAGGGGAGGAGGTCATGAGCATGATAGCTTTGGCTATTTATAGAATGATCATATTTCCTACAGTTTTAGGTTATATGGAGATTGCTATGGTAGACTTCATTAATCAAGTCGAACACCAAATAAATGCATCACCAACCATTTTAGCAGACACAATCAGGTTTTTGAATCACTACAGAAAAAATAGGGAAGGATGGTTTAATGGATGTGCATAATTGTTACACATTCGGATGATGAGCCACTTCAAGTGTAAGGAAAGTAGATTTCGTAGACCATTTTTCATTACAATGTTCCCATCAAGAAGTATGGTGACAGCACTTGCTCGAAACCAAAAACAAAAATTGAATAGGTATCATTTTTAAGAAGTTTGACAAGTCGAGATGTGGTATGGAAGGCTCCTTGGATGTGTCATGATCAAACTTTATTCCATTGTAGGGATTGGCCTTGGGTTCCACTTCTAGGTTTGTGGGCAGTTATCAATTACACATCGAGTATGATTTGAAGGTAAGTAGGCTATGAGCAATTTATCCCGATGACTCATGGGCTTAATCAGATGGACTTTGCTTACACAGATAAAGGGGTTTTAGGAAAGAAAGAAGGTGTCATCAAAGCTTGGAAGAAAGCAATTCGAGCAGAGGAAGGGAAATTCATGAATAATACCTCCCCTAAATATTCGATGTGGCATATAAAGGGAGCCAAGGATGTAGTGTTAGCTCTTAAAGACAACATCAGTCATTTGGTCCAAGTTATGCCTCATGAACCTATGATAAGAATAGAACTAGCTAAGAGAAAATTGTAAGAAAAGAAAAATGAGGCAGGGCAAGAAAACAAGAACTTTAGAGAGAAGATCTGAAAGCTAGAAGAAAGTTGATCTAAGCAAAATAAGAGGATTCAAAAGTTGAACCAAGAATACTACATATGGAAGATTGCGTTTAAAGAATTTGTGATATGGTTACTCAAAAGACTTTAGAGCTTGAGCGTATGAGGGTGGAAAATGAGGAAGCATACATAGAACGTAGGATATAGGAGAAAAGTGTCAAAAGTTGACCTTTAGACTTAAAAAGTTAGAAAAAGAATATGAAGAAGCCAAGACACAAGTTTGAGAAGAAAACTATATCTTAGGCATTTATTCAATCAGATTTGCATTGAACCTAAAAAGCAAAAGAAATGCATAATCAGATCAATGAGTTGAAGGCGAGTGTGCACCCATTCTAACCTCATGGCCAAAAATTATTTGAACTTTTAGAAGAGATTCAAAATCATTATAGACAGATAATGAAGTTTGTTTGGAGGCCATCGGTATTATGCTTTATTTTCATAGATGTTATTTAAAACATTGTTGAGGCTAATAATAAAGTTTCTTTTTTATCAATAATTGTTATTTGGCAAATATTCCTTTTTTGCATAACTCATTCATGCATTCATATTAATAACTATGTGATAACTAACTCAGATGCATGATACTCTAGCTTTTCAATATTTTGGTAACAAAAAAGTTCAAGGATAGCTCATCGACTGAAATTCATAGAGAAATTTACTCTGCACCATTACGGTACTCGATCAAGAGTGAGAATCATGGTCGAAGAACAATCCAACAAGATTAAGAGAATGGAGAAAACCTAAGAAGAAATAAGAAAGCAACTAGCTTAATTGATGGAAACGATAAAAGAAATAAATAAGGGAAAAGGTTATATAGACGAAGACTCGATGAAAGAGAAAAACCAAAATGTTGTATACAAGTTGGTTAGTGAAGAAATCCTCGGTACACATACTGAAATGCCAAAGGCTACTATTTTTATGATGGGCCCAAAGTGACCCAGAGGAAATTAAAACTCAATGAAGAGACGCAACGGAGGATTTTAGATCTAAAAAAATAAGTTGGAAGAAAGACTTTAAGCTGTGGAAGGAATGGATTTTTTTTGGATCCATAGATGCTGTGGGACTTTGTCTTATGCCCGATGTTGTAATCCCACCAAAGTTTAAGACTTTAGACTTTGAGAAGTATAATGGCACTACTTGTCCTGTGACACATGTTACAATGTACTAAAGGAAGATGGCAACTCATGCAAATAACGACAAGTTGCTTATTCATATCTTCCAATATAGTCTTATAGGCTTAGCTGCTAAATGGTATGTATAATTGGATAAAAACCATATCTGTTCATGGAAGGAATTAGGTAGGGCATTTATTTCACAATATAAACATAGTGTAGACATGGCTTCTGATAGGATGGCATTGCAAGAAACGGAGACAAAGCTGATGGAAAGTTTTAAAGAGTATGCTCAAAGGTGGTATGATCTAGCTGCACAAGTCTAACCACCTTTCACTGAGGAAAAAAAACACCATGATGTTTAGTAGTACTCTTCGAGATAGGTATCATAAAAAATGATAAGGAATGCTATAAAAAACTTTACAGATATGGTGATCATGGGGGAAATTATTGAAAATTCTATCAAGAGTGGGAAATTAGAAGCAAAAAATACATCTGGGGTAAAAAAAAAAGAAGAGTCCTTAGAAAAAAAGAATCTGAAGTTCAAGCAATTACTTATGGAGGACCATATAGAGGATTTACAGCTTACAATCTATATCCTATCCACCAAACCTATTATCCAAGTTCAAACAACATTGCCTACACCCACCCATCTGCCACATTTCCTACTTTTAAACCAACTTTTCACCTTCGAGCACCTATCCCACCAACAAGACTTGTGATTCAATTAGCCTAATTGACTTAATTACTAAACAACCAAAGACCTTCATAACGTTATCAAGAAAGAACTCCCATTGACCTTATCCCTATAACCTATACTTAATTACTCCTAAATCTCACCAAGAATAATTTAATTACACCTGTGCACCTTGAGCCCATGGAACCTCCATACCTTAAATGGTATAATCCTAATGCTCGTTGTGATTACCATGTAAGAAATGTCAGACATTCTATTGAAGATTGCACTACATTGAAGTATAAGGTGCAAGGCCTAATTAAAGCCATGTTAATAAAGTTTGAAAAAAAAGAAGAGCCAAACATCAATGGCAATCCTTTTCCTAATCATGCTAGACTTACAGTTAACATTTTGGGAGATGAAAAGGCAAGAATTCTTCAAAGAAAAATGAAAGATATCATAATTCTATTGAAGCAAATCTTTAACATTCTAGTTAAAGCTGATATAATTTGCCTTGTACCAGTAAATTTTAAGTACTTATCATGGGACATATGATCCCTTTAAAACATGCAAGTACCATATTAGGGTCGTAGGTCATTCAATCCAAGAGTGCATTGATTTTTAACAAGAGGTGCAATGATTGATGGATTCATTGCAAACAGAGTTCTTGGAAGATCATAAAAATGATGACATAAATGTTATTGATAAAGAAGACTATTAAGGCTATTTTTTAATGTCAAGCCAAGGATATTATCTTATGATAAGAAGTTAAAGTCGGCTCTAGTTAACAAGCCTGTCCTTATTTTTAATGTTGTGAGTCCATTCTCTTATTTGGATAACATAGCTATACCATTGAAGTATGATTGCAAAGTTGTAACCAAAACTGCTGAGCCAAGATTGAGTTGCTCTACAGATTCATCATAAATAACCTACGTAAGGGGAATAACTAGTAGTGAGCGATGCTATTCCCCCAAGACATTAGAAAAGGATGAAAAAGAAGAGTTAAAGAAGAACAAAAAAAATTAGGAAATGAAAAAGACCTAATAAAGACCTTTGATTTAGAACCAGAAACCTATGACAGAAAAATAAACTTGTGAGATTTTACAATTGATTAAGCATAGTGAGCATAGTGTGGTAGGACAATCAAATAAGATGCCAACATGTATCACTCTGTTATCATTGTTGCTGACTGAATCATGCTTATGTTGCTCATGACATTTCTGTTGAAAACATGAGCCACATTGTTGAGAGTTTAGTGACCACCAGCTATATAACTTTCAATGATGATGAGATACCCAGAGATAGACGAAGTAGTACTAAAGCCTTGCATATCACAATAAGGTGTAAGACTCACACTTTGGCTAAGGTGCTCATTAACAATGGATCATCAATTAATGTCAAGCCTATGAGTATGCTAACCAAGCTACCTGTGGACATATCTTACGTAAAGGCCAATAGTATGGTGGTAAAGGCTTTTGATGGAACCCGTAGAGAGGTATTGGGTGATATCGAGATCCCTTTACAGATTGGTCATTGCACTTTTAATGTCAAATTTCAAGTGATAGACATTTCACCATCCTATAGTTGCTTATTAGGAAGGCTATGGATTCATGCTGTAGGGGCTGTCCTTTATTATTGCCTCAAAAAGTCAAATTTATGGTAGATAATAATCAAGTTTGTATGTCTAGAGAAGAAGATTTACTGGTCACTCAGCTATTGCCGATTCCATTTGTGGAAGCTGCTGAAAAAGCCTTAGAATGCTCTTTTAGGTCATTTGAGTTTGTTAATACAACATGTGTGGGTAAAGGCTCTAAAACGATGTGCATGCCTAAAATAGCTCAGTGGTTGTTAATTAAACTGTCAAAAAAGGTTGGTAAGTGAGAGCTGGATTAGGAAAGGATTTACAAGGAACCATAAACTTGCCAATCACATCAGTGATTGAAGCAAGCTTTGGATTGGGATATACACCAACATGGGAAGGGAAAGAAAAGATGGTGGAAAATAAAAAGAGAGAAGGAATGGCTTATTAAATGAGCCGTACACATGGATCTAATGGATGGATCTGCCTCACTTGTATGACACTTTTCATTTAGGAGGATTTACCAACCTAAATACTCTAAAGAAAACACCAATTAAGAAAATATATTAAGCTCTTTTGGACTTATCAATTCATATGGTAGAGAATGGAAGTCAACAAGAAGATCTCTTGGTGTATCTGACACTTAAGGTGCTAATCTAAAAAACTAGAAGATAATAAAATAGCCTATTGTTCTTAAACCTTTAGCAAAGTAATTTAACAATCTATTCCTTAATGGTTCATGCCCAAGAACATTAAGGAATTTCTTATGTATGGGCTAATTACATTTGTTATTTTTAATTTCAATAATAAATGAAATGCATTTTAGTATATTTCCTATTTTTTCCATTTCATTTCATTTTCATATCACACATATACCAATGAACACCTTTTCAACCATTTTCAGGTCTACAAATAATGAACATACAAAAGATCATGATAATGATAATTTGATATTTAACTTTGAAACTCTGTTCATGTTAGTGAACTTATAATGAAGAAAACTTGGATGATGACACCTTATCACCCGATTTATTGAGGTTAGTGGAACAAGAAGATAAGTCCCTAGAACCTTATCAAGAAATTGTGGAACTAGTTAATCTAGGTGATAAAAAAAATAAAAAAAGGTCAAAGTGGGGAGATCACTTTCATTTGATGATAGGTAGAGGCTAGAAGAATTACTTCAAGAATATGTGGATGTATTCCCATGGTCTTATCAAAATATGCCAGGTTTAAGTATCGACATTGTAGAGCATAAGTTGCCTTAAAGACATAATGCAAACCAGTGCAATAAAAGATGAGACGCATGAAACTGGACATGTTGTTGAAAATCAAAAAAGAGGTTAAAAATAATTGGATGCAGGATTTTTAGAAGTAGACGAATGTCCTGAATGGGTAGCCAAGATAGTCCCAGTACCTAAATAAGATAGGAAAGTACGAATGTGCATGGATTATCAGGACCTAAAAATGGCAAACCCAAAGGATAATTTTCTTTTACCTCATATTGATAATCTTATGGATAACACTGTAAGATATTCTTTGTTTTCTTTCATGGATGGTTTCTCAAGTTATACTAAGATTAAGATGGCTCCTAAAGAGACAGAGAAAACAAATTTGGGACCATGTGGGGAACATTTTACTGTAGAGTCATGCCTTTTAGACTAAAGAATGCTAGAGCTACTTATCAAAGGTCCACGGTGACATTGTTCCATGATATGATGCACAAAAAAATTAAGGTTTATATTGATGATATGATTGCAAAGTCTCATGAGGGGGAAAATCATGTAGGCCACCTTAAAAAATTGTTTGAAAGGCTGAAAAAATTTTAACTCAAGTTGAATCCTACCAAGTGTACATTTGGTGTCAGTTCTGTGAAGTTACTAGGTTTCATAGTCAGTAAAAAGGGGATTGAGGTGGATCTTGATAAGATATGAGCCGCATAAAATTTGTGTCCTCTTAGTACACAAAAAAAGGTGAGAGGTTTTCTAGAAAGGCTAAATTATATTGCTCGTTTCATCGATTAACTTACGTCTAAATGTGATCCCATTTTAAAGCTTCTACGTAAAGACAACATAGGTGATTGGAATCGTGATTGTCAAGAAGCTTTTGAAAAGATCAAAGAATACTTGTCAAATCTACCTGTTCTTGTATCGCCAGCCCCAAAAAAGCCTTTGATTCTATATTTAATCGTATAGAAAAGATTGATGGGATGTGTGCTAGGGCAATTATATGAAAAGGCAAGAAAAAGCAAGCTATTTATGACTTGAGCAAAAAATTCACTGATTATGAGTCTAAGTATGCACCGCTAGAGAAGATGTGTTGTGTATTGGCTTGGATAGCTCATAAACTCAGGCAATATATGTTATACCATACTACATTACTCACAGTGAAGTTGATCCCTTGAAATACATTTTTTAAAAGTCATCTTTGTCAGGAAAAATAACAAGATGGTAAGTCATGCTTTCTAGTATAATAGTATATGTAACCTAAAAGGCTATAAAAGGGAGTGTAATAGTAGAATTTCTTGCTGATAGAGCTACTGAAGATTATGATCCTATGAGGTTTGATTTTTCAGAGGAAGATTTAAGGGCAGTACTTTGAAAAGATTAAATAGGATATGGGGAGAAAACATGGAAAATGTATTTTGATAGAGCATCAAATGCTTTGGGGCATGGGATTGGCATAATTTTGGTATCTTCGGATGGGAATTATTTTCCAGTCACTACTAGATTGGCTTTCAGTTGCACTAATAATATGGCTGAATATGAGGCTTGTATTGTAGGCTTACAAGCATCGATTGATAGAAAAATTGATGTGTTGGATGTGTACGGAGACTCAACTTTGGTTATTTACCAACTTCAAAAAGAATGAGAGGCAAAGGATTCAAAGTTGGTCCTACACCAAAAGCATGTGATAGGATTGGCTAAGCAATTCAAAAAGGTTTGTTTTTAACATCCCTTTCGAGAAGAAAATCAAATGCTGATGCTCTTGCTATGTTGGCTTCAATGTTCCAAGTGGGTACTGATGTTAACATCCAACCTATTAAGTTGATTATAAAAGACTTACATGCACATTGTTTTGAGGTAAAAGAAGAGGTTAACAAGAAACCATGGTACTATGATATCTTGCAGTATATTAAGTACTAGCAGTATCTTAAGCATACGTCAGATAATGATAAAAAATTAATTCGTTGGTTAGCTATGGGTTTTTTCCTTAATAGTGATGTGCTATACAAAAGAAGTCAAGATCAAGTACTTTTAAGATGTGTGAATACAACACAAGCACAGAGAATAATGGAAGAAGTACATTATGGGCATGTAGGGAACATGGTAATGGCCATATGATAACAATGCAAGTTATGAGGGCAGGTGATTACTGGTCAACAATGGAGAGTGATTGCATTGATTACGCTCGAAAGCACCACAAATGTCAAATTTATGCTAATAAAATTCATGCTCCTCCGAATAAACTACATGTTTTGGCACCACCATGGCCTTTTTCAATTTGGGGCATGGACGTACTAGGATCAATCACTCCAAAAACATTAAATGGGCACAGGTTCATTCTTATTATCATTGACTATTTCGCGAAATAGGTGGAAACAGCCTCTTACATAGATTTTGTATGAATAGTTATGTGTAAATTCATCAAAAAAGAGATAATATATCAATATAGACTCCCAGAGAGAATCATTTCAGATAATGTTCGTAATTTGAACAACATAATAATGGAAGAAGTGTGCACACAATTCAAGATTAAACACTACAATTTCGCACCATATCGTCCAAAGATGAATAGAGTAATAGAGGCAGCTAATAAAAATGTTAAGAGAATTTTGGAAAAGATGTTTGAAACAAAAGATTGGCATGAAAAGTTACCTTTTGCCTTGCATGCTTACAGAACGTCAATGCATACATCTACTAGGCCAACCCCATTTTTGTTGGTGTATGGGATAGAGACTGTATTACCAGTCGAGGTGGAAATACCATCCTAAAAGGTATTGAAGGAGGTTGAATTGGAAGAAGCTGAATGGATATAAGAATGATGTGAGCAGCTAAACCTCATTAAAGGAAAAGGCTTGGGCACTTTGTTATGGCCAACTATATCAAAAGAGAATGATGTTAGCACACAATAAAAAGGTTTGCCCTAAAAGCTTTTGAGAAAGAGAATTGATCTTGAAGATAATTCTTCCATATCAGCATAATCATTAAGGGAAATGGACACCGAATTAAGAGGGTCCATATGTTGTGAAAAAAGGCCAGGTGGGGCATTAATTTTAACTGAAATGAATGGGGATAAATTACCAAACCTGATCAATTCAAATGCTGTGAAGAAGATATTTTGCTGAAAGAAAAAAAAGAAAAAGAAAAAGAAAAAGAAAGAAATAAGAATTTAAATTGAAACCCGTAAGGGTCATTTAAGTTATTGGTGGGATCTAAGTTAAATACCTGGAAAGGCGGCTTAGATAAAATCCAGCATTATTTAAAGCTCTCATGATTAGGGTAAAATCCTTGAAATTGAAAACCTTAAAAAGGTATTTTGGACCATCAACATCAGTTGAAGATCATAAAATAAGGGGTAAATTCCAGTCTAAAACATTTTAAGGACATCAATCGAGCAAGCTTTCAAGGAAAAGACAAGGATTGGACTGATCATGATCATTTGGATGTTCATTATTTGAGTACTAATTACCTTATCTAGATTCTCCATTATAATTTCTTTGAGATGGCCTACTTGAATTTTTATTGAATTCTATTCCTTTTTTTCGCATAATAATAGAGAACTATTTTTCCTAAATTACATTGCTCTTTCTTCTACCTTTTCCTGCATTCTTGTTAAGGAAATGTACAATGCATTTTGGTTATTGTTGAGTTGGAAATTATAAAAGATAAGTTAATAAAGATGTTACTAAAAGATTCTTTCATTACTTTGGTAAGGAAATAAAGAACTACATGGTAGAAAGGATGGGGGTAGGAGCAATAAAATAGAGGTGTTGATATTTATGAAAATAATAATATATAGTGCTACTCAAATGGGGTAATTCAGTGTGATCAATGAAAAATAAAAGTTAAAAAATTAGAATTGATGAGACAATGAAGATATTTTTGAATCAAGAACAAAGTGATGAGCTTGAGAATCTTTTTTGTTATCATGATTTGGGAGTGTTTGGGTTCATGATCATGGTGTTTCATTGTAGATGCATTGCATTCTGTTCATAGATTCATAACATCTTAAGTAGAGATTTGATTTTTAAAAGTGATTTTTCATTAGTATCAGATTTGCTAGGTTATGTTTTAAAGTTGAAGTCTCATGGGAGGAGTTTTTTTTTCAAAATTTTAAAGTTGATGTCTTATTAAAAGAGTTTTCTCGTTTGGAAAATTTTTAAAGTCGAAGCCTCGATAGAGGAATTATTTTAATTTTTTAAAGTTGAAGCCTCACTGGAGGAGTTTTTTTTTTTTCATATTTTTAAAGTAGAAGCCTCATTAAAGGAGTTTTTACAAATTTTAAAATTAAAGCCTCAGTAGAGGAGTTTTTTTTTTTTTTTCAAAATTTTAAAGTTGAAGCCTCGTTAGAGGAGTTTTTATAGATTTAAAGTTGAAGCCTCGGTTGAGGAGTTATTTAAAATTTTTAAAGTTGAAGCCTTAATGGAGAAGCTTTTGCATTTGAAATTTCTTTTAAGTTTATGCTTGGTTGAAAGGGCATTTCCCAAAATATCAACGACTGCAATAAGGTCTAAAATACGGGTGTCTACATCTTTGTACACTTCCTGTTCTACAACAATTGCACAAAGAGGGGCAACTGTGACATCCGATTTTAGGTTCGGGTTCTATAATCCAATATTTGGAAAGCCCATATCCTTTTGGAATTGTTTATCTTTATTTAAAAAAAGAAATGACAGTTAAAATTGTAAATTTCCAATTCTGTGACAAAATCTGTCAAGATTGAATTGGGATGAAGATTAGTCAACGATTATTAAAATCAAGTTGCCAAAAATTTGTAAAATTAGAGTTGACATAGCTAAAATTATGGGATTTGAATTCTAAATTTTGGAAAAGGAATTTGGGTTTTTGATTTCATCGTTAATGCTTGGTCCACCAATCTCCCCTATAAATAGTACTCAAGAATTTTGATTAGGGTACACACACACTAAAAAAAAGAGAAGGACGATAGTTGCATAAACATTTCAGAAACTTTTGAATATTTTGGGAAGAAGTTTAGCTTTTGGTAAGGTACTTTTTCTTTTATAATTTCATGTAAATATTTGTTTGGAACTAAAAGAATACTTCAAAAATATTTTAGTTTTTTAAATTAGGTTTTTTTTGCAGTATTGTCAATAAAAAGTAGAGGCTTTCAAATTTTTTTATATTTTTTTATTACCTTTTAAAAAAGAAAGAATTTTAATATCAGTTATAAAAAAATTAAAACTTTTGACTGAAAACGCCATTGATCTTTTTAGGCTCAGTGTGATTAGATCCCTATTAAAACAATTCACTTAGGAGCTACAAAACTCAAAAGAGTTGATTTTAAAATTTGTGCAATCTAGAGATCTACCAAAAATCAGGCTTTAAAGTTAGTTACAGCATAAGCAAGGAATCATCCCTCTCGTGATGCTCGAAAATTAATACAAACTATCACATGTTATCCGAATTTGTTTTTTCCTCAATTTCATATATTCAAATATTCAAATATAATCCCAAAATTATCATGAAGAAACACACATATGTGACTTAAAAAGAAAATATGTAGCCAATAACTTGTATCTGGTGCCTAAAAGGGTGACCGAATTTGGTTCAGGACTAAATCAAATTCATAACATAACTTGGAACAAAAAGTTATATGAAAAAAATTTTAGAGAAAGCTTTACTCCAAAAATAATTCTAAAACAGTTCAAAAGCCAAACTTTTTTTTTTAAATTAGACTTTTCTCCTAAAGCTTTATGAAAAAAGACAAAATGAATAAATTAAGAAAAATGAAACTTCAAAAAAAATGCTAGAATCAATTTTTTATTAAATTCTTATTAAATCAAGAACCTTAAAGTGAGCCTTTAGAAACCTAACACTTGATGTTCCTAAGTCTACGAACTCCCAAAATGACACTTCTAGAACCAAATTTGAGGTATTCGAATGCCTTAAAACCAAAGAACTTGAAATCTAAAGAAACTGGAAAACAAAGAACAACTTTGATGTTCAGGGCTACCTAAATTTATTTTAAACTATTTTGGGCACAAAAAGATGCAAATTAAAATTCCTACAAAAGTTTACTTGATATACTTCACCTTAAAAATAGTGCAAAAATCCTAGAAAATCATTTAAAGGCTTAAAGCCTTTTTTGGATCAGATGTTGTTGCATTGCGCAGAATGTTTGAACAACATATATTGTCGATTTTATTCTGGATGTACCATATATGGTTGGAAAGCTTATTTAACTTACTTTAATTAAAAAAAAACAAGAAAAATCAATGAAAATGGTTTACCCCATCGAAATCAGCTTGCTTTAGTACACAATTGTTAGAATCCAAGCATTTGAATAGCTCATTTTGCATAATTTTTATCATCTAATCCGATCACAAAATTAAGCTTTTGAAAATGCATTTTGAAGCTTATTCAATAGGAATGACACTATTACTAAAAAATAAAAAAAATTCATTTTCATAGACAAAAATAGTTCTTTTTCTAATTATATTTTGTTGGAAACTATAGTGATTTAAGAACATCACTATAGTCTAAACATTTACACCTCATATCTTAGAGCTACTTTCAGACATTCGAATATTAGGAAGCTAAGCATTATTCCTTCCTAATATGATACACTAATGACTCAAACAAAAATCACAACAAGACTCCACATGGAAGCTAAGAAAATTTAATCCAAAAGCATCAATATGAGACATGCATATGTCTTCACTTTTTTCGTTTTCCTTTTTACTTAGCTAATCTAAACAAATGTGAGACACACCAATGCCTTTCCTTTTGAGGCTGTAATAGTAACCAGATTACACTTAAGAAACCAAATTAAGCACATAAGCTATATTTAATGGCTTTCAATAAAGCTTAACACATTCAAGCTTTAAAATCTAACTAAAACACTTTGAAAACTTTTTTTTTAGCTCTAAATCTTTGAATCAAGCATTTTATTGAATGTCTTCAAGTATCCCTTAGAGGAACTTATTGAAAACCAAGCCTCAACTTATCATTAACATATGCTTACAAGATACTTTTGTGTAAAATAAGCTCTTAACACATAATTCAAGCATTTTAACAAACATGTAGTAATCTACCTAGCACATAACATAAGCAAGAATAATAAAACAATATCACACATGCACAAATTCACTTGGCTGAGCCTATCAAGTTAAGATCATACTCATCTAAAATTCATGTTCGCATAATTTCTCATCATTCCTAATCAGGAGGCATGATTATCATCCTAAATCATGATTATAATGAATAATTATCAATTAAGTTCAAGATTTCAACATAAATCATGATCATACCATAGATTTAACATTAAAACATATGGCTTTATCAAATGAATTTCAAATTGCAGCTCATTAATGCTAGATCTAACCTTAATTCATTGAGATCACACCTTATAATTATCATTCATCAGTTGATTCATGATTTCAAGAGATTCAAGCTAACTGAACCTTAATCATGCTATTCTCTAGTAGGGTGCATGCATATTTAAGCCCATTAACATGGAATTTCATGTTAGAAATAATATATTTTATCTCAATATGCAAGGATCCTAGCAATCTAACTCAAACAACCTAAATCAAATGAAATCATGCCAACCGATCAAGATCTTAAGCAATCTACCATGTTTGAACATGGATCTTAACTTTTTAACATGTTTCAAGCTTAGTTTCAACCAAATCATCACCGAATCATGCTTAGACAATCATAAAATCAAGTAATCCTAAGCTAAAACCTAATTTAAACATTAAATCTCCAAGAATCATCAATGTCAAATCACATAGATTAACAAATCATACTGACTGAATAATGAATAAGCAATATTAAGCAATATTCAAGATAAAAATCATGTGATTCAAGCAAGAAATTAAGGGATTAAGGAATAAGAATTACCTTCCAAGCATTGTTCCTTGAAATCTTTGTTAAGAGAATTTGAGAAAAAAATCTAAATTTTGATAAGTGAAAAGTGTTTAAGTGTATACAATGTGTGTACTTATTTTTTTAAAAAAAATGATAGCCATTACCTATTTATACATTTTAGTTGGGTCACCTAAGCTTAAGTCACCTATTGGTAATCTTAGACTTCGCTATTAACCACCTAACTTCCTCTAACTAACCTACATGAAACGACTATTATGACATATATCAGTTAAATTTTGTCATACTCAAATTTTAAGGACTCGAGTCTCAACTTTTCAAATCTAGCGCTTACCTTTTAAATTGGACAATTAAGTTTAAATGCTTTTTCTTACTAAACTAAACCCCTATAACCATTTTAAAACCTGAGTTAGACCTTTCTATCATCAAAAACTCATCCAAGATTGGACATGAAAATACCATTGACTCATAAAAACCTAGAGAAAGTCAATTAGAGGGCCCAAAAAATTCAAATGTTTATAGTTTTGATGGAAGGTACAAACCTAAGCTTAAATGACTCGATTTCCATGAAAAGTAAGAAACTTAAAGAAACTAGACTTGATCATGATAGAAGGTACAGACCTAAACCTAAAAGACTTGGCTTTCATGGAAAGTAAGAAACCTAAACAAACTAGACTCGGTCACAGTGAAAAGTACTGACCTAAACATAAAAAACTTGATTTCTACAAAAAGTAGGAAACCTAAATTAAACTAAGGTCTTCTAAGAAGTACAAACCTAAGCTTAAAGGACACAATTTCTATGGAAAGTGAGAAACCTAAATTAAACTAGAATTTAATCTTTAAAAAATACGAACATAAGCCTAGGGACCTGATTTTAATGGAATTTGACTAAACTACCCTAAATCGATAACTTTTAGGCTAAATGTGACCTAAGTAGTAAACATTGCTATTATTACTAAATTACAAATTGATCCTTAAGTGGTTAAAAAATGCAAGAACTCCTAAATGGCCTAAAAATGAAAGAAATATACCTAAATGACCAAAGTACCCTAAATAGGTAATTTAATGCTAGAAATAACCTAAATAGCCCTAAAATAACAAGTTTTGGTAAAAGGTCCCTAACTTTTCAAATTTGCTAAATGACCCCTAAATGACTTGAAATGCATAAAATAACATTTAAATAAATTTAAAACAAATGGAAAATTAATATAATTGGCCCATGACCATTCCTTCATGAAATAAATTTTTAAAATTTACAATTGAATCCCTAAAGCTTAATTAAATTGCTAAATGGCCTAAAAAATGAAATTTTGATAATGGGCCTTTTTACTATGTAGCTAAGGAATAGAAATGCCTTTAAAAGGTCTTAAAATTTTGGGAAAATTAGTTTTAGGCCCATAATTCCTATTATTGCATAAATGTCTTCAATGGCCATAAAAAATGGAAAAATTACAAAATTCCCCTCAAATCATTCAACTATTACAAAAACATATATAAAAAACTATGTTTCATGAATCAAGTTTTGCATGACAGGATAAAAGCATTCTAAGTTATCTAACAAACTGAAAATCAGAAGTAAATTCTTAAAATCTCAACATTCACAAACAAAGTTGATGAAATCATGAGCAAACATGCAGACATAAATTATATGATTAACAAGAAATGAAGTTAAGCACATGCATTAGCATAAAAATTAGGAACACCCAAAATCAACATTAATTCATATAAATATGATTTAAAACACGTAAGCTTTGAAAACATAGTTTTAATAGATTTTGAAGAAATTATGTAGACATTTTCTTTTGTTCGAGCCATCATCTAAAGCATCTTCGAGCATTATCAAGCCCATTTGACTAAGTAGAGATTAGTTATCCATCATTCCCAGCTAAGGTGAAGTGTCTGATGAGACAAAGGTGTGTAAAATCCACATTTACATGAGTAAGTATCTATATATTATCTTTAGGTATCAATATAAGGCCTCTACATCATCAAAATCCTAAAACCCATTGTTTTAAAACACTTGCTATTTGTAGATACATAAAGCAATGTATCGATTCACTTGTTATTTGCATCGATATACTTGCTCTTGGCATCGATAAATTAAACTTATGTATCGATACAGAGTTATGTCATAGCTAAAATCATGATTTCTAGGTGAAGATGCTCTATGTGTTGATACATTCTTTAATGCATCAATACACCTAGGCAACATTTATTTTATGTTTCGATAAAAAAATGCATTGAATCAATACACATAAACAAAATTTGCTAAGTCCATGCGATTTCACCCCTTTGTACCATGACATTCAAACACGAATTTGGTCATGAGTTTAGCTTAAAAATAATCCAATACATATATAACTTCCTAAAAATCATTTGGATTTAATTTTGGGCTTTAAATATTGGATCATAACATTTGTGAATGGCCTATTAAGCTTGTTACAAGGGCATTTAATGAGAAAATATGGATTAATCAAGGGCAAGCCAGACCTCGCTCACTATGTCAGCTCATGCACGGCCTCTCTTTACTGCCAAGATAGTATATAAGCCAATAGAATGCTAAAAGATTGCTCTTTGGTATAATGACTCACCATATCGTACACTGTAAATGTCCTAAATACCCTACCCTTACTAGGTTTTTGATGGCTGAGATTAAATCCTATATAAACTACATTGTTTAGTCAGCCAAAGGATATATATTCACACTCTCATGTAAGCCCCCACACCTATGAAAAACCATTTTCGTAGCTCCCTTATAGCCCCTTAAAATCCCTCTTAAAACCTCCATAACCACTAATTTTCCTAAAAAAATACTCCTCTATTGATATTACAACCATCAAGCTTATTCTTTGCCCTATATTCATGCTATATCATAGCAAGGGAAGGCAAGAAAATGAGTTATAAGTTTAGAACCTCTGTTGCTTAACATTTTTAAATTGGTTTTCAAAGCTTTTAGGGTATATTTACTATATTTTCTCCCTTCATCTATTTGTTTTTGCATTTTTGACATTCTAGGAACTTTAATGTGTTGACCATGATCTTATCCTAGGATTATTATGCATTTTCTGGCTTTAAATGTGGTAGACTTAGGACCTTTATTCTTTTATTGATCTTTCCATCATGTTTCTTCATTCCTACGTGCTCAGTTCATCTTGAAAATATATTTTAATGTAGTCTTGAAAATCTAGCATGTTGTCTTTTGTTGTCTAAGCATGTTTATATAATCTCATGGCATAATTCTTAATGCATTCATGAAACTAATATCCATATGCATTTTTTTGTTTTTTTCTATATTTTATCATCATTTTTTGTGTTTAAATTTCACCGTTGCTCATTTGAATATGTCTCTCATGGTTAGTGTCATGAATATCATATTTAGTTCATCGTATGCTTATCAAAATGCTTGTTTGACGCTTGCCAAAACTTTGTTCTATAAAACCCCCCAAGTTAAGCCTACATTTAACGTCAATAAATGATGATTAAAATGGGCTCAAGGTTTTTTACTCATTGGTTTTTCAATCATAGGGAAAAACCAAGTTTTCTATGTTTGGATTTAAGTTTATGAGGCTAAATGTTTTGTTTCTTGTTCAAAATAAAATGTCTGTTTTAATTGACCAAAGATGTTGATGCCTTGGTCTTTGGCTTAGAGTCCTTTTGTCTATGACATGGCCAGTGGGCTGTTTCATCATCCTAAGCTACTTTGAGATTGTGCAAATGGGCTCATGAAGCCCATGTCACTTGTCCCGCTCTATCACAGACATTTGAATGTCTATGGCTCGAATTTAGTTCTAGAAAACCTAAAAAACTAAAAAATTGCCCTATTTCATTCAACAACACTATAACCATGATTTAAAAAATCATTTTCAAACTTTTAACAATTTTTTAGAATTTTATAATATTTTTCTTGAAAGGGCATTGAATCACTTTTCCAATGACATTTTGTTTCCCTTTGGATATTTCCAGATAAAGGAGTTATGATTTTTCAAACCAATGCTATTTAGAAACCTTAAAATCAATAATTTGCATTCTATTTGGACCATTTAGCCCACTAGATGATTTTTTAAGATTTTTTAAATATTTTTCCCAAAAATTTCATTAAATTCTCTTTCCGGAAAGGTATTGTTTGTAATTTAAAATTTCCTAATGAGTTTAAAATAATTTTTCAAATTCTGTTATGCCATTTTCTCTGTATCTACTACCTGTGTTAAGCTAGTGTCCTAAATTCAAAAATTATTTTCTTCCAAAAAGTGATTTTCCAAGAATTTTGGAATACTTTTATGTTAACCCTCATCAAGTAATCTTTTCAGTGGTACCTTATTTGACACCTATGACCTTTGGATTTGTCCAAAATAAAATTGGAAAAAGGGATAGCACGATTTTATCACTTTCTCCCAGTGTTTATCAAAAAAAGTCGATTTCCCAAAAATCGCCACTAAGATATTCAGATGTTTCAAGATGGATCCAACCAACCCCCATCGAGTCTAAAAACATGTGTCAATCTACTTCTGGGCATTGAACAAGGTGTGAACTTTTTTAAATTTTATTAATTTTTATTTTTATCAACCAATACCTTTTTAAAATAAAAAAATCATTGATTTTTGTTGAAAACTTTCAAAAATGCCATTTTGTCAAGAAATTATCCAACCTTTGTAAATTTAATTCTTTTTATCTTGTCTTTTCAAAGATCTTCAAAAGTCAGATATTTTTCTCTTAGATCTTTTTTGACTTTTTCAAAATTCAAACTTGGCTTTCATGCCTTGATTAACCATTAAATCCAAACACATCTCTAACATTGTTAATTTGGTTATTTAAAAATAATCAATGATAATTATGGGATACATTTCGATCATCTCTTTTTTTTATGTGTGATTTACTTTATGCAATATTATCTCATTATTTCTTCTGACTAACAAGTTTCTCTTTATGGTGTTCATTTTGCATTCATATTTTCAAAATCCATTTTTCAAAAAAAAAAATCATGAAGGTAATGTTTCATGTTAGTATCCCTCTAATGCTTGACACAAAATACCTAGTTTTTTAAAATTAAATTTAATGATCCAAAAAAAGTCTATATATTTCCCATCCTCCAGGACACATATGGTATTAAAATTTTTCTTAAAACCTGGATTTACTATTCTGTCCAAAATTCATGCATAAAAGGGGATTACATCGAAATAATGGTAAGTCAAAATCGAGAAAACCAAAACTAAAGTGAGACATAGTTAAATGGTACCAATTTTAGGCATCATGGAGGTGCTAATCCTTCTTCATGCATAATTAACTCCCAAACCCAACCAAATGGATCTTTGGACCACATAGACCATCGAATTGATATTTCAAGTCTTGTAACCTGGGATATTGGTTTTAATAGGCATCCGATCATGCCTAGCCTAAAAGATTAATGGTGACTCCAAGTGTTGGCCATCTTACAAGAGGCATCCAAGACTAGTTGGATGAGCAATTCATTTGACTATCCTTCTCTCATGAAAAGAATCCTTACTTTTTCACTCTCATTATGTCAAAAAAGAAAGAATCCCATTGACAAGGACATTTCTTTGTCAAGAAAAATATATTTTTAAGTCGTGCATGCTTTTTTTTAAAGGCACGTTGCAATAGCTTAACAATGCCATTGTGGACCAATTTAGAGAGTTAAGCCTATGACTAGTCATGTCTTGCTTAGTTCTCAGTTTCTTCAGTTTTGATTATTATTTAACTATTATCCCTTTCCATTTTCATCTATTAATCTTTTATTTGTTATGATTTTTCTCTTATGATTGTCAAGGATTATCTATTCCTCGAATAGATATCAATTTGATAAGTATGGTAATAAGGGGTTAATAAAGGGTTAATAAAAGGTTTGATTGTTTCTTAAACAAAAACTATGCCGTAGCATTTGTATTAGATTCTCACTAACTCTACAGTGAGATTAAGGTCCTAAATATTATGGGAAGTAAGCTATCAGCCTATGTGAGCCTGCTTCATATAGGCATAGCAAGAACTTCTAAGGGGTAAATTACGTATGTTTCTCATGAGCTACACTCTACATTTGCATATAGACATACATGCATTAGATCAAACCTATTTTACCAAGCATGCGATGGGTTTAGGATCGAAGTGCCTTGATTCTCCTTATTGGATGAAAGAATGATTCTAATACTAGATTAGATGTCAAATCAAACCTCATGTAGCAAGTTTTACGAGCCAAACCATGCCAAGCGATACTTGAATGCTGGTAGATTAAATCAGAGAATGAGAACATTTAGGGAAATAATTTTTACCATTATTCCCATCTACTTCAATACATAGGCGACAGTGAACAAACATTCTCATCTATTTTGTTACTTCATACCCTAAGAGACATTTTATATTTCACTCTTTTATTAGGGCATGCTATTATGCCATTCGATCGATGATTAAACTTTCTCAATGAGTAGGTGGTGGCAAACAAATGCTACTTATAAAGCCCTATATCACCCTAAAAAGGGTCATACCCATATTGAAGAAGCCCTTCTACTATTTAAGCGATAGTTTAATGCATGTCTACCTTAGGTGGTGATGAATGAACATCAATACCTAGTTAGCTGGTTTTATTTTTGAGAGATATCTTACCATCTCGATAAAGCTAAACTTCACCCAAACATGTTGTTATACTGTTCCTGGGCACTTAGATTGCCGTGATAGTTGTCATTGTCTTATCCGCCCTTAATCATTGTAACACCTAATGTTGGGGCAATTTCTATGATTTATTTTCATTCTCATTATTTTATTCATTATTCTTGTCCAAATTATTTTGTATTGCCAGTAATCTACTTTTCTTTGTTTCCTTTTTTATTGTTACATGCATCATATCATCATATTTGTCATTATAAGGTAATTGGCTTTTTAAGTCAATGTTCAACGATAACTGTCTTCTATAGAGCAATGGTTTGTTTCCATTTTCTAATTCTTCCAGGTCAAAGCATGGTCAAAGTATCTGGGTTGGCAAAAGGTGATACTAATTGGAGGCATGAACAAGAATTGCTAAATTTCTTTGAACAAGTTACCAAGTAATCATGTTAGATACTTTCAGATGTAATCATGTGTATCTAAACGATGCTTATTGCTTTAGGGAAGATGCTATTGATGAAGCTATCTTGCAAGTTAATTGTCTTTCATGCATTTGCTTAAGTAAATCCCTATGTTCTTTACATCTCCAAGTCACATAGGTGATCTAATTTTCTTTAAAAACTTGGATTTGCAATTTACAAAATTTCATACATTAAAGGGAATTATTTCTAAATAATAATCCAATGGAAACAATCAAGCTAAAACTAAAGCAAGACAGAGTTAGTAGGTATCAATTTTAGGCATCATGAGGGTGCTAATCTTTCCCCGCAAGTAACCAACTTTTAAACCCAACCAATAAATCTTTGGACTTTGTAGCCTTGAAATTGATATTTTGAGTTTCGTAACTCGAAATATAGTTTTTGATAGGCATTCAATCATGCCTAGACTAAAATAATCAGTGAGAACTCTAAGTTTATGGACATTTCATGGTGGCTATCCAAGACTATTTGGATAAGTGATCTGCCTGACAGTCTATCTCCCCTTCATGCTACTACGCCTTATTCGAATCTCGATTATGAGATAAATCAAAGGTCGACTATCATGTTCACCAATATGTTTTTAAGATATGCCCCTTAAGCTCTTAAGATACTATAAAGTTTAATGGTCGGCATGTGGCAATAAGAAGTTAGCCATTTGACTCGCAATGGTAGATGCTATACTCTCCCAGCATAAGAAAACCAGAAGACTAACACCATTTTGTTATGCATTGCAAACCTCAATCCAGGATAAAAGATTTTAAACTTTAAAAGATTAAAAAAGTAAGGGATTAGAAAAAAGTCACCGAGTTTCTAAAATTCATCAAGTACAGTGAGTATAGCATTATCAATCAACTCAGTAAACAATTGGTTATGATTTTTATGCTATCCTTACTTCTCTATTCATAAGTTCATCAAAACGTGTTCCTAAAAGTGTTAAATGAGACATATGTGCCAAAGACATTTCAATAGACAAGTTAAAATAGCTCGTGAACAATATCACTATGGACAACTACATTTCATTCATAAATGATGAGATCCTTCTTATAGGTAAAGGCAATTCTAAGGCCTTATATATCACTATGCACTATAAGGGTTGCGTTTTACCAAAGGGTCTCATAGATAATGATGTCACTCTGAATGTCATACCTATGGCCACTCTGAACAAGCCTTTTGTTAATGTTTTCCATGTCAAGCAAAGCCACATGATGGTCCAAGCATTTGATGAGACTTGCCATGGAGTCACCAAAAACATCACCATTTTGCTCTAAATAAGCCTGTGCACTTCGAAAGTCGACTTCCAAGTAATAGACATTGATCTATCATATAATTACTTATTGGGAAGGCCTTGGATACATTCAACCAAGGTGGTACCTTCATCATTGCAGTAGATACTAAAATTTATGTTTAATAACCAAGTAGTCAACATCAAGGCCAAAGAAAAGATGATAGTCACCACCCATATTGATGACATATATATTGAGCCCGATAACAATACACCTGAGACATCCTTCTAAACATACGAGTTTGTCAATGCTACATTTGTAGAAGAAGGCTTGCCAATAGTTGAGCTTTGGCTACAAAGGAATACCTATATAAGATTGAAGTGAACAATTGGCAAAGGTTGCCACGGTGGAAAGGGGCTTGGTAAGTGTTGCCACATGTCTAACCTTTAAAACTTCAGATGACCCAAAGGGCATGGCACCTTTGATTTAAAAATAAATGATGATTGGTTATGGTTGAGCTTTTGAGCTATCCCTTAATTAGGATTTAGATTATGTGTGATACTATAAAAGGGGTAAAGATTAGTGAATGAGTCACTCATCTTATCATTCTTGGGTGGTCACCGCGAAGTGGCCATAAACTTGGAGTCATCACCAATCATTTTAGGCTAGCAAGATCAGATGCCTATTGAAAACAATATTATGAGTTACAAAACTCAAAAAACTAATTTTAAGGCCTATAAAGTTTAGAGATTTGTTGGTTGGGCTCAAGAGTTGGTTACGCGTGGGGAAGGACTAGTATCCCCATAATGCCTAAAGTTTGTACCTACTAACTACGTCTCACTTTGGTGTCAGTTAAATCGATTCCATTTGGTCTCTATTTAGATAAAATCCTTTTAATGCATAAAGTTTTACAAAATAGTAATCCAAGTTTTTAAAGGAAATAGATCACATATGTGCCTCAAAGATGCAATGAGAGTGAATATACGATCATGAATGAATAAAAACCATGAAAGGATTAGGTTAAATATTCAAATGTAAAAAAGATAATTGGATAGAGGGACAGCTCCACCAATAGCATTTTTTATTAAAGCAACAATATGTTTTAGTTACATGTGATTACTTTCGAAAATGCCTAACGCGATTACATTGCTTGATTACATAGTCCAAGAAATATAATAAATTTTGCTCGTAGGCTTTGGTGGGTGAGATTTCATGTGTAAAGGATAGAGCTATATCCATCATGTTCTCAACCTCTAACTAAGCTACTGGGATCTACTCTGTGAGACTATGATGATAGCCCTAATAGTTCTGGTATGCATGATCAACCATTTGAAGCCATTCTTGCTCTAGCTGTTCAGAAGCTCTTACTAGTGCGTTGATTTGGTCTTGGTAAGCTTGAAAGGAATGCTTTAAGTCTTGAATTCTGAGTGTTAAAACTCCATTTTTGGCCTGGTTTGGTCTCAAATCCTATACTTAAGCCTCTAACCTTTTATTCTTCCTTCAAAAAGTCGATGTAAGAGCTTAGGTTCTAACAAGCTTTTCCCTATTGACCCAAGCAGCTTTTTTCTATTTGTGTAGTTCTTTCTCGAGAGTAGTAATTTTTGACTTCCACTTGGCCGGGGACTTTTTAAGTCTTCAAGACTTGCTTGCTTTATTAAAGGCCATATAGTTTTTTTCCAAACTCTTAAGGTCTTTCTTGAGGTGATTTTTCTCCTTGATAGCCTTGTTCATCTTGCATCCTTAAGGTAGAGGAGGTAGAGGTCCATTATTAATTGACTATTTTTCTCCTTTAATCAAGTAACCTCTTTGGTAAAGGTCATCATTTCTTGTTTGAACTCTCACTTAAGGAATTCAACCTTGAATGAAAATTTATCAACTGGCATTTATGATGTCTCGATACTAGATAGGGGTATGGTGTCATTAACTGATGGATCCCCTATTCATTATATCTTACAGTCATACTACTCCCTCTTCAATATCTCTTTATGCAGTGAGTTTGTTTCCATGCACGAAAGGCTAGCTAGACTTTCGACTTGTAATTGGGCTCACCATAGTCGAAATCCCATAACTCTAGGTCTTGGACAAAGGGGATGAACTGATAGCACCGAAACTATCAAAGGACTAAAAGAAGAATGTAGCTAGTACTCCCACACAATCCCATGAGTGGCACGTAACTGTAATATCTGCACTGATATATGATCGTTTGTGGGGAAAACCAAAAGGCCTTCCATGTTAACTTCTTTCCTTTGATGTTTTAGAATTTTTTTGACCCACTGTTCTTTATATATGTCTTGAGGCCATTCCTTTGTTAATGCCTTAGAGATAGAGCTAAAGTTGGGTAAGAAGCAATACGACGTCTTACTTTTTTTGGGGCCAAAGTGACAAACAAGCCAAATATGAAGGAGTGGTGCACATTTGATGGATCAGCCTATACCTTTTTTTACAAAAATTAAGAGCTTGAATAGTTTCAACGATGATGGCCGATGCAGGATTGACATTGCAACATAAATAAGAAAAAACACCTATTACTATGGCTTCAACATAGCTTAATGTCATTGGGAATATAACCAGATTGTATATCGCCAAAGTGTAGATATTTTGGATTTTTCAGATGTCAACGGTACTCGCCATTGCTTCTTTCAAACTAGCCCATAAGATGCATTCACTGTTCCCATTCATTTTGATATGACTCTTAATCCAAGACTACATTGCCTCGAGGATTTGAGCTAATCTTTTCTTAAAGTTTAAAGGATTCAACACTTTCAGTATATTCTATCGACCTTTGCCCTCTCAATGTTGAGTAACACACTGTCTGCATCGACCATGGGAACCAACTCTTCACGATTAAAAGTGAAACATTAGTATGCTACATTCCAGAACTGAGAGGTCACTTCAATAAACTGACATCCAAGCAAACTTGAAGCAGAAGAGCAATGTCTTTGTATCTCTTAGTAAATGATTCCTTTTCAGTATTGTCCTAACAAATCCCTATGGTCTTCAGATCTTGCCAATCATTTTGACGGTATCCTATCTTGATCCTTTCATGCACTATTGAGGCATACCCCTATTTTAAAACATCCCCATCTTCATGTTGTCGATGCTCTAACCATGCTTGGACTTCTTCAAAGTGTTTTAGCTCTAAAGTAGATTGTTGCTCCGTGACAGACACCCCATGGTGAACACTGATCCATTAGAGCCAATTGTCTCATGATAACAGTAATTATGATAAAATGATACATGATGTAAAAAAAAAACAAAAAAAAAGTGTTAGTAACCAATACAAAATAATAGGTAAAAGGTAAAGAAATAAAAAAATAACAGCAAAAGTGCATCACAAAATTTGCCCTAGGATAGGTGATACGATGCCTAGGGCAAACGTGATAAATATAAATGTTGAAGCATTAAACGGGCAGCATACTAGCATGCCCATATTCGAATTGCCACTTCACGAAGTATCATGATACTCACAATGACTAAGACTCACTATTTAAACAATGATGTTCGTTAATCACCATTTATGTTATGTACATGCTAAGCCATCATTCGGGCAGCATAATGGCTTATTTTGGTCAAATATGACTATTTCAAGGTGGCATTGCAGGTAATGCCATTCATTTGTCCTTACCCACTTATTAAAGAGGATTTGATATCAAACGTAATGGTATATCCTAAAAGAATGGTCATGAAAATAGCAAGACAAATATAGGTGACAATGTTCACCCATCATCGCCTGCATAACCGACGGTATATAGAAGTAAAGATAAAAAAATTCCCTGAGTGACCCTAATCTTTAGGTTATTCTAGCAGCATCCAATATAGTTTAACACTATTTAACTCATAGGGTTCATTATATGGGTTTAAGTTAATGCCTATTTCAGTATCTAAATAGCTCTTCCGTCCGGTAAGAATAGTCAAGGCACCCCAATCCTAGGCCAATCGTGGGTTTGGCAAAATAAGTTCAATTTGTTGAATTATTTCCTTATACAAGTGCGGTGGGATGCTCACGAAAGACATAGGTAACTTATATCTCGGAAGGTCTTGCCATGCCTATGTGGAGGGTTAGTCACAAACTTGGATGACTCATTTCCTCCTAATAATTAGGATACTAACCACACCATGGTGTATGGCAGGAATCTAATGCAAATGCAAGTGCATGGTGTGTGTCAGGGAAACAATCAAACCTTATTGTTTCACTCCCATATTACCATACTTATTCAAATCAATATTTAATCGGGCACTAATAATCCCTAACAATCATAGGACAAAAGCATAAATAATAGAGATTAGTAGGCAAAAATAAAAGAGAATTATATCTAAACAATTGAAGAGATTAAAGAACTAAGAATCGAGAACTGAGTGGGAAATAGCTAGTTATAGGCCAACTCTTTATGCACCCCAGTGGAGTCACCAAGCTGTCACCATGTGCACGACCTTTAAAACTTTAGACAATCTGAAGAGCGTGGCATGCTTGATTTAAAAGTAAATTATGGTTGGTTGTGGTTAAGCTTTTGAGCTCTCCCTTGATTGGGATTTGGTTTAGGCGTGATACTATGAAGAGGGTAGGGACTATTGGACAAGTTGCTTATCCAACTGATCTCGGGTGGCCACCGTAAGGTGGGCATAAACTTGGAGTCACCATTGATCATTTTAGGCTAGGCAAGATCAAATGCCTATTTAAAATAATATTATGAGTTACAAAACTCAAAACACTAATTTCAAGGTTTATAAAGTTTAGAGAGTCGTTGGTTGGGCTTAGGAGTTAGTTATTCGCGGGGAAGGGCTAGCAACCCCATGACGTTTAAAATCGGTACCTACTAACTACATCTCACTTTGTTCTTGGTTAAGTCGGTTCCATTTGGTCTCTATTTTGATAAAATCTTCTTTAATGCATGAAGTTTTGCAAAATGAATATTCAAGCTTTTTAAAGGAAATAGATCACATATACGCCTTAAAGATGTAGAAAACATAGGGATTTTTATGAAAACAATGTTCGGATTGGATTTTTAAAAAATTTGATGTTTTATATTAGGCATTGGAGAGATACAAACATGAAACATCACCTAGTAAATTTTAGTAGGAAACAAATTTTAATTATGAATGCATAATAGTCACTACAAAAGGAAAACAAATTAGTAAGGCAAAAAATGAGAAATTTAATAATATTATAAACAAGCAGTTGCAAACAAAAGAATGTAAAAAAGGGAGGGGCGACCAAAAAGTATCTCATAATTGCCTTCGATTGTTGAATAATAACCAAGATGACAATTTTTGAGACCGGTCTAGATTTGACTGTAATTTTAAGAACAAAGATGATTCTTATCAAAATAATTTGAAGCATCTCAAAGAGAGATAATTTTAAGTTTTTGAGGTAAAAATGAGGTTGAAGTATCCCTTAAAATAGAGTTATGAAAATAGTTAAGATTAAAGTTAAATTCTGAATTTTTAATGAAAAAATAAGGTTAGATTATCCCCTTTGACTAATGGGGTTGGAGCATGTCCCAATAATTGTATTTAGAGCAATTCACACCTAATAAATTAGGATTTTATTCAATTAGGAATGTATCAGAAAAAAATTCTTAGTCAGGTCAATAAGATTATGAAAAGCATTTCGATTTCTTTAGCTCCTATTTTACATAGAATGGATTTGCCTGGACCAATACACGATTTTTTTTAGTTTTTTTGGGATCAAGTTCTATATTAGGAGGCCTGGGAGTGGTATTACTTACAATCCAATTTATTCTACCTTTTCACTAGAATTAGTTCTTGTTAGTATATCTTATTCTATATTCTCTCAAAGTTAGAAAATATTTAGGAACAAAGAGAAAATTTAAATTTTTTTATTAAAAATGGGGTTAGAGTATCGCCTTTGGAGTAATAAAGTTAAAGTATGGCCATTAGCGAAAATTTTAATATGAAATTCTATTTTTTATATTTTAATATTGATCCGAGTTAAAAAGGGGTGATGTTGTAAGGGAATCAACTAGGCATATTTTGGAGATATCCGAACGTCTTGATAAAAAGGGATTTGAAAATTAGGTTGAAAACAGGGGATAACATCGTGTCATCTCTATTTCCAAATTTTGTTTAGGAGCATCCAAAAACTTTAAAGGGTAAACGAGGTACAGTTAAAAAGGTAACTCAACAAGATTTAATATAAAAATATTCCAAAATTCTAAAAAATCATTTTCTAGGCAGAATTAATTTTTGAAATTAGGTTCATCTCAGCACTGGCAGCATGTATAATTCAAAGGGCATGATGGATTTTGAAAAATCATTCTAAGCTTGTCTGGGATCGTTAGATCATAGATAATACCTTTCTGGAAAAGGAATTTTATGAAGTATTTGGGAAAAATATTTGCAAATTTCATAAAATTCATTGGTGGGCCATAATGGCCCTAAACAAAATGTTACATGCTAGTTCTAGGGGTTTTGAATAGCAAAGGTTCAAAAATCATAACTCCCTCATCTAGGATGATTTGAGGGCAAACAAGACACCGTTAGAAAGGCAATTTGATGACTTTTAGAGGAAAAATATTGGAAAAATCAAAGGAAATATGTTTTAGTTTGAAAATGATTTTTCAAGTTTAGATTATAGTGCTGCTAGAGCAAAAACAGGGGATTATTCGATATTCCAATTTTTTCAAAGATAACTTGGGTCTAGGACGTCCGAACTTCCACGATGGAAAGGAACATAGGGTTCACAAGTTTATTCCACAATCCAAGAGTAGTTTGGGATGATGGAACAACACGTTGACCATGTCATAAAAAGAAACACAGACTCAAGATTAAGAATTAATACTAAAAAAGATTTCTTTTCTTTTTTCTTTAAAAAATGAACTTATTTCACCATGAATCTAGAGCTGAAATGTTGATTTACCCCCATGGTTGGGAGACCAATTTGATGAAAGCATTAAGTCCATGCTATTCTTTATCTATTAGAGGCAGCATGAACCCAAGTTGGGGGTGTTTCTAAAAATCAGTTTATAAGAAATAAGCAAGCATTTTAATGGAGATATATTAACAAAATATAGCCCATGCAAAGATAAACATGGATTAAACATGCAAAACAAGCAAAGGTGATGTTTTGACATGGAAATGGGTAACATAGATACAAGAATATAACAAATAGGGTTTATGGAGATAATATAAACATATTTGTACAAAGGAGTGGATGTTGGGGTTGTCCAGATAGCATTTTTATTTCATGAGCCGCGTTAAAACATAAGAAAAATATTTAAACATGTCAAAGACACACTAAGGTGACCATTTAAATATGAAATGGATGTGGGAACATAAAAGGAACATGGCAAAAGATGCACAAAAAGAGGCTGTATGATAATGAAAATGAAGCATGGTGAGTTTATATATCTAACAACATTAAGGTGTCAAAAAGGTCATCAAGATCCTAGGACTACTACAACTAAGGCAAGAAAGATGCATAGTATTGGGAGGGTCATGGCAGCATGAAAGGCTCACTAAAATGAAATGGATGATTCAAACATAAAATTTATGGAACAAGGTAAAAATATACCAATAAAAGCTTGGACTTTCTTTGATTTTTTAAAGTAGTAACTTTAAGCTCAGTCTCTTCCTTCTTTTAGCTATTGTTTAACAAGAGAAAGGTGAAAGAAAAGAGTTTTCTGGTATTGTGGTTGCTGATAGGGTGTTTTGAGGATGAAAATATGTGAAAGGTTGAGTTTCTAAAGGTATTCTAGTAGTGGTTTTAGGGAGTTACGGGAATAGAGGTTGTTGAGGGTGAAAGGCAATGGAATAATGTTTTTGGTGAGTTTTTAAAGCTAGAGTGGCTAAAGGATTTATGGGGATGGATGAAGAGTGTTTTAGGATTGCTAGAGAGCTTCTTTGATAGCTGAGAATTTTCTTTGATAGCCCTGTTTTTAGAAGACAATGCAAAGGCATTCTTTATTTTTCTCTTCTACACTAGGGGACATCTCCAGCTACCATGCTCAGCTGACTCTTCACTTATTGTTTCTGGCATGCTAAGTCAGGAGGCAAAAAGGCTGTAATAGCCTGCAATTGGAGATATGCTTGCCATACCCTCTTACACCTATATATCTTATGAAAGTGACCCTTGTCATTGATTGTTTGGGCTCCAAAAATTTGTTTGAATCCGTTAATGACCCCATAGTTGAGGTTTGCAATGATTTATGATAATTCCTTGGTGCAAAAACACGTTTAAATCAGGTTTCAACAATTGAAAAGTGGCTCGAACTAAGCAAAAATACCTTATTGCATCGATGCAAAACATGTTTTATCGATACACAAGCTACTTTTTACTCCTGAGTGTCAATACAATAGCTGTGTTTTGATACTAAGAGCAAAAAATATTTCCAATGTCAAGACTAGAGGCCTGTGTCTATACTCCATGGATTTGTATAAATACTCATGCTTCTGTATCGATACATTTTGTCAAAAATCACAACTTTAGCTACTATTAAGGTTTGTATTAATGTAAACATGCCAAGCATCGATATCACACCTTCGGTATCGATACCAAACCCTCTTGCATTAATACTACATGCAAAAACTTAACTTTTTTTGCATTGTAAAGGCCTCATATCAATACTTGTGCCCCAATATAACTTGTATGTACCTATGGCTTCTCGATTTATCTCAACTTGGTCATAAACAATGGGAAATTGATTTGTGTATTCATCTGAATGACCCTGGTGATGCCATTAAAAGTGGCCTTTGATGCCTTATTTTTATATTTTTCTTTAATACGACCCATAGGCATTTCAAACTTTCCCCAAAAAAATTTTTTCCTTTAGAGCAGTGTCACCTAATAGTGCCTAATGACATAGTACCCAGCAGTCATCCTGTGGTTTTTATTTTTATTTTCTGATTTTATCATTTTTCACCTAACTTCTAAGATATAGAAACTGGTCTAGATAAAATAAGATGTCTATAGTAAGCATCTACAAGGTATAGCTAAAGCTCTAAGAGTCTTAGCCAAATCGATAAGAAAAGACTAGAATTTAAGCCTAACATGCAGTACTAGAGGAAGCTAGCCAAGAAAGCTAGAGATTATAGATTAGCCCATCTATTTAGTCATGAATTAGGACAAGAATCGATGGTATTCCCATCGATCTGTTAGATTTTTGTCTAGGAGAATGCATGGATCTAAATCCATTAGAGTAGAAAAAGGTTAATGATGATTTGGTCATTCTGAATCAATCACTCAACAATCTCCATGTCAATAACATTAATAATCAATTAGGATCCTCTAAGCTAAGCAAAAAGATCTACCCTAACCCATCGAAATCAATTTTTGACAATAGGGCCATTTTAGAAACCCCTATAGTTTTTATGTCTATCTTTATGTAATTTAAAATAATTAAAACCTTCAAGCTGTCCAATAGCTTGCAGGAATCATATGTAATAGGTGTCTTTTATCAAATGTCATCAATAAAAATGACTTTTGCATAAAGCATTTCATTTTATATGCCCATTTTTATCCTTCTTCTATACTGAAACTCTTTATCTATGTACAATTTATCTACATTATTTACTTTACATCCTTTAAGATTCTTTGATAAAAGTGACATGGATACTTGTAATAAGCTTCTAGAGATCGATTTCAAACAATCAATTTGCATTGGAAAAACTGACTCAGATAAAGATTCTGAGGAAAGTTTTCTGTTGCTAGATCTATTAACATAAGCGAGCATGAAGAAAAACAAATTGTGCCCATAAGGAGCTAACCAAAGTTATAAATTTAGGAATAAAGAAAATTTAAAAGAAATCAAGATCAAAACCTCTATAAAACCTTCCACCAAAATCAAACTGATTAGCCTACTTCGAGAGCATTAAAATGTATTTCCTTATTATATCAGGAATATGTTGACCCAAATAAGGTCAAGGCTTTTTAAAATATATTGCTATTTCAGGCCATAAAAGAGGTGAAGAGCTTATTAGGGAGACTGAACTATATCTCATATCATATCCCAGCTCATTGATATATATGACTTGATTTTTTTCTTTGCAAACAAAATTTTAGGGAATTGAACAAAAAATGTTAAAAAGCCTTCGACAAAGTTAAACACTATTTGTCAAACTTGTTAGTCTTAGTACTATGAATTCACTTTTGACCTCTAATCCTCTACTTAGCAGTTTTCAATAAGTTTATGGGCTATGTGCTCAAGTAGTATGATGAGTTAGGAAAAAAAAGAGCCATCCACTACTACTTAAGCAAGAAATTCATGGAGTATGAAAATAACTATTCTATAATGGAAAAATTGTGTTGTGCTCTAGCCTGCACTAATCAAAAACTTGATTAATACATGTTATATCATCCTACATGGTAATCACGAGACTCGATCCCATCAAGTATCTATGCAAAACCCTTGTACTATTAGAAAGACTAGCTAGGTGGCAAAGTTTGCTCTTCGAATATGGCATCATCTATGTTAATCAAAAAGCCATTAAGGTAGTGCAATAACTAACTTCTTGGCAAGCTGGGAAATAGACGACTATGAACCATTGAGTTTCGATTTCTCAGATAAAGATCTGATATGCATCATTGAAGGCGAGGAATTTTTAGTCAAGACCAATCTTGGAAAATGTACGTCGTTAGAGCATTAAATGCTCTAGGGCATAAAATAGGGGCAATACTAATTTTACTCAATGGGAGCCACTATACTTTTACAACCAAGCTAAAATTTGACTATACCTATGACATAGTAGAGTATAAGGCTTGTGTCATGGGACTTCAAGCAGCTCTTGAAAGATATGTCAAGATGTTATTGGTCTTTGAGGATTCAACCCTAGTCATCTACCAGTTTAAAAAAGTGTGGCAAACCCGTGACGCTAAGCTAGTTCATTATAAGAAACTGATCTCGAAATTTAAGATGGAATTTAAAGATGTTAGCTTTCAATAGTTACCTCGGGAAGAGAACCAAATAGTTGATTCCCTAGCCACCATGTCATCCATGTTTAAATTCAGTTGAAAATTGGATGCTGTTATTATTCAGATGAGCATTTATATGGCTTCAGCATATTTTCAAAACATTGAAGAAGAGAGGGATAGTTTACCATGGTGCCATGACATCCTCCGCTACATCTATGACAATTATACCTTGAACACGTAGCAAAAAATAAAAAAGGAACTATCAAAAGAATGGCTCTAAAACTCGTTCTAAACAGGGAAATCCTATATAAGATGGGTCAGGATCAAGTTTACTTAGACATGTTGCTACTTCTAAGCCAAAAGGATCTTAAAAGAAGTTTATGAGGGGACTTACAGCTAGGGTTTTAAAAAATGGTGGTGTAGTGGTGTCATGGTCACTATTTTACAGTATCGGTACCATCCACCACTACTATTAGAGAAAAAAGCAATGTGAAAACATTTCACACCTATAGCAATCACTATTACTCGTGAAAAATGGTGTAAAAAAAATAACGACCATAAAGGTCCGCTATTCCGACTAAATTGTTACCCATTAAGAAAAACTTTGTACAAAAATGGAGAGCCACAGAGCAAGAGTCAGAGTGGAGTGCCAAAAAAAATCACATAAGTTTTTTATTTTAAAATATTTAACACGTTAGCAAACCATGACTACAACCCATAAATCATAAACACGAGGAATTTTTCATAAAATCTTAAAACACAGTGAAATACCATAGACTTGAACTTAAAGGCTAAAAGAGAGAAGATTGGAAAAAGGTTGAAAGCCAAAACATATTTAACTAAGAAGAGCACTGAAGTTCAAAGACATTGCTATGATTCAAAAAGAAATTTTCAAACAAAAGAAGAATAAGAAACCTCGGTTGAAAGAAAAATTAGGAATTAGGAATTTTTAAACTAGGGACATTTGGGAATTAGGTAAAATGAAGTCCTCGATTGCTAGGATGGGGATGGGTTAGATTCAGTAGGCAAGCCAAATTTAGGGAGAGGGTCGAGTCCATTTTAATTCACCTGATCCAATTATATTTCGTATAAGAATACTTTTGGAAAAATTTAAATAAATTTTTAGGAAATGAATTTTGTAGGTAGAAATCTTGGGAATTTGACTGATGTGATGTTTGTATATCTTAGAGAAATATAATTAAAGTAAAAAATTATATATTAATTTTATTTTTATTAATTTTGATTTTATATTTAAAGTTGAGTTTTGAGATTTGTATTTTTTTAATTTTTGTATTAGATTAATTGTTATTAGTATTTTGAATAATTAAATAACAATTAAAAATGTTCATATTATTTTATAATAAATTGGAAGTAATTTGAGATAAAAATGTTAAATCACTTAATATATCAATAATATTAAATCAAGCAATGTGCAAAATCTATAATCTTAAATCATTAAAAGGAATTTTTTATTATTATAATTCTTATTGTTATGTTTTATGATAAGTTGCTTAAATTAAATAAAAATTCACGACTGTGATGATCGCTTAACTGCAATAACATTTTTTACATCCACAAATGTGATAAATGTAATGCAATAGAAAATGTGACTGTAACTGTAATCTAAATCCCTGCTGTAGCTCATATACTAACAGATGTTAGATGGTCAAGTAAGTCATGAGGTAAGGCTATTACTAGTTAACCCTCGAGAGGGATGCATCAACTATGCTTAGGAATGTCATAAATGTTAGATCTATGTGGACAATAACAACATCCCACTTTTAACTCTTCATGTCACAACAAACCCATGATTTTTCTCTATGTGGGGTATGGATATGATTGGACCTATCACTCCAAAGGCATTAAATGGACATCAATTCATTCTGGTAGCAATCGACTAATTTACAAAATAGGTAGAGGTGGCCTTATACACCAATATCACCAAGTCAGTTGTGTGCAAATCTGTGAAGCAGGATATCATCTATCAATATGGGCTTCCCAAAAAGATCATCATGGACAATGCTCGCAACCTGAAAAACAACTTGATGCAAGTATTATGTTCCCAAGTCAAAATCTAGCATCATAACTTAGCATCGCACAGCTCAAAAATACATAGGACAGTCAAGGGCACCAATAAAAATATTAAGAAAGTAGTCAAAGAATGGTTGAGAACTGCAAAGATTGGCATGAAAAACTACCATTTTACCCTTCACATATATCAAACATCAGTCTGAAACTCCACGAGTGCTGTTGTATTCTCTATAGTCTATGAAGTGGAAATCGTATTGCTATCGAAGTCAAATTCCCTTTTCTAAGAGTCTTAATGGAAGCCAAACTCAAAAAACTAAATGGGTTAGGAACATATATGATCAACTGAACCTTATCAAAGAAAAATAGATGAAGGCTGTCTGTCACAAGCAAATGTATAAAAAATGCATGATTAGAGCAGCTGAAAAAAAGGTTCACCCTCACCAATTCCATAAAGGTGAATTGGCACTGAAGAGAATCTTTTTAATCCACAAAGAAGCTAATGGCAAGTATCCCCTACCTGGGAAGGAATTACGTCATGAAACAAGCTTGCTCTACAACAGCCTTGATCTTAACAAAAATGGATAGCAACATTTTAGCCAATCCTATCTATTCAAACTCAATCAAGAAATACTATGCTTAAAGGATAAAACTTTGAGAAGTCATTTCAGTAAAAATACTCAAAAATATAAAACAAAAAAAGATGAAAGGTTTAGATGAAAACCCAACAAAAAAGCACTTGGGTTGCCAACTTTACTTGTACGCAAAAACTTGAAAAGATGGCTTGAAAAAACTAACCTTGAATAAGGCATAAACCTAATTTGAATCGAATTAGGCCCTACCCAAATACTTGTGAAAAAGACCTCAATCAAACCACACCTAATTCTTGATTATGTCAAACTAAATTCCATTCAACCTTACCTTTGACCAAACCTTATATTAAAAAAACCTCATTTATATCAAATCCAAGTTTAGAGCGATAAGGAAGAGATATCATAATCTGGGGTAGCTTTAAATGGTATAGAGTAATTGTAAGGGTCTTTGGAAGATTAGCTCATACTAGACATATTGATTATTTAGGGAAGATCCTAAGGTGCATTGGACGAAAACTTAATGTCAAGATTATCAAAGGCATCAAGTGCCCAAAAATTTATCACATTGTCACTTTACCTTTTTGTCAAACAGAAATGAATTTCTATTATTTTTCTTACCATAAATAAAATACTATCTAATTTCTTTTTAATCTCTTTACCTTGCATTCTGCTTGTTGTTTAATTAATAATAATTGAATAAAATTCACATTAAGATTTCTTAATATTACATCAAAAGATAATAAGAGCACAAAGAGCTTTGTTCACACTTAATTATCAAGATGATGAATTCCTTACACCTAACATATGCCATTCACAATCATGCATCAACCTTTCTTAACTTTTAAAAGTCATCTGTCATGAAAAACTATTAAGCCTACGTAGAACCATCCATCCTGGTCCAAAATTTTGTTAAGTTTCAAACATTAATCAATCTAGGTAAGATACATAAACAATTAGGCCTAAAGTCACTTAGTCCTTAAATTGTCAACATAACTAACCAACCTTGTCAAAAAATTATCAGAAGTTTTGGCTGAGAAACACATGCCCTTCATCTATTAAAATGATTATCAAACATCTTGAGCTAAGAAACAAGATTGTCCAAGCTCTCACCTTGTTAGAAGAACCCACAGGTACCTTAAGTCAAGATAACAACCGTTTAGGTGTTAAGTCCTTTTAAAAGAGTCAAGATATGGAAGCCTATCAATTTGAAGTTAGCACTTTAAACTACGATATCAGGGAAATAGTTGTCAGAGCTTCTAGTCAAGAGGATAACTTACATGTCTATACCCATATTAGACTCTATGTCATGATAATGTAGTCATGTCGTAGAGAAAGTTGCATTTTTGCCATCACATGTCATCATGCATTCATATTATCATTATATATCATCATTATGCCAGCATCATGCCAAGCAAAATCTATCGAACCTTAAAAAACTTCTTGGTAAGAACCTTTAACATTAAAAATCAATAATTCATAGGGTCACTCAGGTTAGAATGTTATCTCCTAAAATATCATGTCAGAGGTTAGCCTAATGATGCTTGCAGGTCAGTCTCAGCTAGTTGGCCCATGTCAAAAAAGTTAGGCCCAATGATGGCATTAGGTCAATCCTATCTAATTAGCCTATGTTAAGAAAATCCAACCCTAATGATATCAATAAGTCAGCCTTAACTATTGGGCCTTGTCAAAAGTTTAAGCCTAGTGATACCGGTTGGTCAGACCCGACTAATTGGCCTATATTGAGAGTTAAAGCCTAATAGTACGGGTAGGTCAGTTTTGGCTAATTAGCCATTGTTAAAAGTCAAAGCCTAGTAACGCTGATAGGTCAGATCTAGATAAAAAGTGGCTTTGTAAAAAAAACATTTATCAAGAAATCCTTTTAAAGTCCAATATTATCGATCGTGACTGACTTATTAGCATTTTGTCATTTCTAAGTCAAAAATAGGGATAGGTTAAGTCTAGGATCATAGTCTAGGTTTTTCATCCAAAACCTATCAAGAAATCATTTCAAAGTCCAAAGCTACTGATCATGACTCAACTTATTGGCATTTTTTCTTTTTAAGTCAAACCTAAGGATAAGTCGAGCCTAGGATCGTAGTCTAGGTCTTTTATCCAAACTCTATCAAAAAATTCTTTTAATGTCCAATGCTACCAACTGTGACTTTGCTCATTGGCATTTTATCTTTTTAAGTTAAACTTAAGGGTAGGTCAAGCCTAGCATCATAGTCTAGGTCTTTCATCCAAAATCTATCAAAAAATCTTTGAAAAGTCAAATGTTGTTGGCCATGATTTGTGGCATTGGCATTCTATTATGTTTAAGTCAAACCTACATATAGATCAAGCTTAGGATCATAGTTTAGGCTTTTTATCTAAAACCTTTTATCAAAAACTCTTTGCAAAGTCTAATATTGCTGGCCATGATTTAGCACTTTAGCATTATGGTCATTTGTAAATTGAACCTAGGGGTAGGTCAAGCTTAGGATCATAGACTAGGTCTTTTATCCAAAAACCTATCAAAATATCAATTAACAGTCTAATGTTGTCAGTTATAACTCTACTCATTTGCATTTTATTATCCTTTTAGTCAAATCTAGGGATAGGTTAAGCCTAGGGTCGCAATCTAGGTTCTTAATACAAAACTCAAACTTAATCCTTTACAAAATCAGTATTATAACCACAGTATTGTTCTTATCCCAGCATTGTATTACCTTTGGTCTTTTCAACACATGAACATGAGGCAGCATCAAACACACCCTGACAAAATGGTGTTTATCAATCTTTGTTTTATTCCTAATACTTAGCAACAACTAAAGAAGGGCAGCTATAGACACCTTATTTTCTCTCAGCCATCATCCAAGGCATTAAAGGTTACTACTCAGGGCATCATCAGGGCCATTCCGATAAGCATGGATCATTCTTCCATTATTTTAAGCTAACTTGAGGTGTCTAGGGGTCAAAGATGCATAAAATCCATATATACATAAGTAAGCATCGATACAAGAGGCCTTTAAGTCATCAAAATCCTAAAACCAATTATTAGTATTGATACAAGAAGCTATGCATCGATGCACTTGTTATTAGTATCAAGATAAAAAGCCATGTATCGATGCACTTGCTCTTGGTATCAGTACAGTAAGCAAGTGTATCAATATAGAGTTATGTCACAGCTAAAATCATGATTTTTAAGCTAGATGTATCGATAAACAGTTATGTGTATCGATACAAAGCTCTATGCATTAATAAATTCCTTAATGTATCAATAAATCCCTTAATGTATCAATAAATCTGGGCAAATTTTGCTTTATGTATTGCGTACAAAACTTATTGTATTGATACACATAAGCAAAATTTGCTCAATCTGTGCGGTTTCCAACCTTTTGCACCATGACATTCAACATGAATTTAGTCACAGCTTTGGCTTAAAAGCCAATATAAGGCATAACTTCCTAAAAATAATTTGCATTTCATTTTTGGTCTCTAAACATTAGATCATAACATTTTTTAATGGCCCATTAAACTTGTAACAAGGGTATTTAATGATAAAATGTAGATTAATCAAAGGTAAGCCAAACCTTACTCACTATGTCAGTTTATACATGGCTTCCCTTTACTACCAAGACTGTACATCAGCCAATGAAATGCTGAAAGGTTGGTTTTTGGTGCAATGACTCACCATATTGTATACTTTAAATGTCCTAAATACCCTACTTTTGCTAGGTTTTTTATGGTTGAGATTAAATCCTATATATGCTACTTTGCTCAGCCAAAAGATATTTACCTTCTCATTTAACCTCCATAAATAGAAACAAAACCATTCTTGTAGCTCCCTCATTAGCCTCTAAAAACCCTCCTAAAACGTCCATAACCATCATGTTTCCTCAAAAAATACTCCTGTATTAATATTACAACCATCCAGCTCATTTTTTGCCATATTTTCTTGCTAAATCATAATAAGGGAAGATAAGAAAATAAGCTACAAGTTTAAAACCTTTTCTACTAAACATTCTTAATAAGGTTCTTAAAGCCTTTTGGGTATATTTCTTATTTTTCTCTCTTCGTCTACTTACTTTTTTGCATTTTGCTCATTCTAATGAGCTTTAATATGCTGGCCATGATTTTATCCTAGGATTGTCATGCATTTTGTGGCCTTGGATGTGGTAGATTTAGGGCTTCGAATGTTTTATTGACCCTTTCATCATGTTTATTTCAATCCTATATAGGTTGGCTTATCTTGAAAGTATGTTTTAATACAGTCTTGAAATTCCAAAAAGCTGTTTTTCCCTTTTTAAGCATGTTTATATCATCTCATGGCATGATTTTTGATGTCATTCATGAAACTAATAGCCCCATACATTTTCTTGTTTTTTCTAAATTTTATCATCTTTTTTCATTTTTAAATGTCACCTTTGCTCATTCGAATGTGTATCCCATGATTGTTATGATGAATATCATATTTAGCTTATCATATGCTTGTCAAAATAATTGTTTGATGCTTACCAAAAATCTACTTTTTAAAACCCCTAAATTTAAACCCATTTTAACCTTAATAAACAAAGATTAACATAGACTCATGATTTTCTAGTCATTAGTTTTCTAATCTTGGGGAAAAATCAAGTTTTCCATGTTTAGATTTAAGGTTCATTGAGGTTAAATGTTCTTTTTCTTTTTTAAAACAAAATATCTTTTTTAATTATCCAAAGTTTATGCCTCAGTCTTTTGCCTAGAGTCATGACATGGTCAATGGGTTGTTTCATTATCCTAAACTACTTTGGGATTGTTCAAATAAAATTTTGAAGCCCATGTCACTCGTCCTTGTCTGTCATGGATATTCAAATGTCCATGGCCTGAGTTTAGTTCTAGAAAACCCAAGAAAAAAGCCAAAAAATTCCCTTATTTCATGGTAGTAGCATTATAACCATGACTTGAAAAATCATTGTTGAACTTTAAATTAAACGATTTTTCTAGAATTTTCTAATATTTTCCCTAAAAAAGAATTGAGTTACCTTCTAACGACATCTTGTTTGCCCTCCAATCATTTTTGATGACGGAGTCATGATTTTTTAAACTAACACTATCTAAAAACCCTAAAATCAACAATTTGCATTCTGTTTGGATCATTTCAGCCCACCATATGATTTTGCAAGATTTTTAAATATTTTCCCAAAAATTTCATGAATTCTATTTTTTTTGTGAGTGTAGTGTTTGTGTTTTAACAGTTCCAGATGAGTTCGGAATGATTTATCAAAGTCTATTATGCTAATTCCTTTACATCTACTACCATTGTTAAAAAAGTCCCAACTTTAAAAACTATTTCCTTCTGCACAGTGATCTTTCAGAATTTTAGAAATATTTTTATGCTAACTTTCATTGAGTTACCTTTCCAATGGTACCTCACCCAACTTCTAAAAACTTTGAATTTGTCCAGAATAAAATTTGAAAAAGGGATAATGCAATGATGTCCCTTGTTCTTAGCATTTATCAAAGTTTGTCAATTTCCCTAAGATCTCCTTCAAGGTATTTGGATGCCTTAAGATGGATTCGACCAACTCTCATGTGTCAATCTCCCTTTAGACTTGAATCAAGGCACAAACTTTTTTCAAATTTTATCAATTTCTATTTTTATCAACTTATACTTTTTAAAAATAAAAAATTGTCAATTTTTGTCAAAAATGTCATTTTGTCAAGAAATTATCCAACCTTTTGAATTTAACTTTTTTAATCTTGTCTTTTCAAAAATCATTAAAAATTAAATTTTCTATCCCAGATTTTCTATGACTTTCTCAAACTTCAAACTTGGTTTTCATGCATTGATTAAGCATTGAATTTGAATGCATCTCCAACATTGTTAATTTGGTTATTTTAAGATATCCAATGACAAGTACAAGATACATTTCAAGCGTCCCTTTTCTTTTTTTGTGTGATTTACTTTATGCAATATTATCTCATTATTTTGTCTCACTAATACATTTCCCTTTTGTGCTATTCATCTTGCATTCATATTTTCAAAATCATTTTCACAAATATCACAAAGGTAATTTTTTGTGTCAATACCCCTCTAGCGCTTGACATGAAATTTTTGGTTTTTTCAAAATTAAATTTAAAGATCATTTTTTTCCAAAAAAAATATCTATGTTTCCCACCTCTCCAAGACACATATAGGATTAAATTTTCTTGAAACTTGAATATAATATTCTATCCAAAATTCATGTATAAAAGGAAATATATATTAAAATAATGGCAAGTCAAAATTGAATAAACCAAAACCAATGTAAGACATAGCTAAATGGTGCCGATTCGAATGTCGTAGGTGCATTACTCCTTCCCCACCCGTAGCGAACTTTTGAATCCAACCGATGAATCTTTGGACAACATATTGAGTATCGTGACATAAGATATCGATTTCAATAGGTATCTGATCATGCTTAGCCCAAATTATTGATGGCAACTCTAAGTGTTGACCATCTTATAGTGGTCGTCTAAGACCAATAGGTCATCCGATGATCCCCTCTCACGACCTAAAGCAGAAAATACTTATTTTTTTGTTCCTATCACATAAAAAAATCTCAGTCAAAAGAGGACATTTCCTTGTCGAGAAAAATATATTTTTAAGTCATGCGCACTTCCTTCGCGGGAGGCATGTTGCGACAATATGGAAACAAAAATCAAAGTAAACTTAATTAAGTTCATGAAGCTACCAACAAGGTGAATGAAACTTTAAAAACTAAAGGTAGATGAAGATAGAGATGAATGGTATGAAAAAGAAAGAAATTTGGAAATAAACTAAAAGAAAAATACCTTTATTGAATTAAAACACCTAAATTCAACCATAACGCTTTAAAAATGATTTTTTTTAAAGAAAATTTAAACAAAAGCTAAAGAAACCAAGAAAGCATGAAGGAGATTCCCTAGGCAGTGGAGGATTAGCCAAGAATGGAGGAAATCTTTTTTGGCCAAACCTCCTTCCTAATTTGCACTAATTTCATTTTTTTCAATATTTGAAATTGAATTTCCAAAGTGGCTAATAGACTATTACATGCATGGCCAAGCATAAGCTTAAATGGGAGATGGGATGATTACATTGGACATGATTTGCCTTGATAACGCACGGAAGACATGTGGAATTTAGCTTATATAAATTAAATTAAACATAAAATAAACTTGTAAATTAATTAAAATTTTATTTAAAAATAAAAAATTATTAAATATATGTAAAATCATGATTTATATGATAAATGAGTTAAAAAAACCAATTTAATAAGCTTTAGATTAATTTCCTAAGCTTATATGGTTAAATTAATCAATAATGTTCAAAATTGGGAAAATTCATGTATAAAAATCCTAATAGAAAATTCTCATGTATAAAGATATTTAATTAAGACATTGTGTACATGTATATGAAAAATAATTAATAAATTCATGTGTAGCAAGCCATAATTGAAATCCAAATGGAAGAAATTAAATTAGAAGGACTTTAGTGAAAAAGAAAAAAATTGGATTAAAATCCATGCATTCCAGTGATGAATTAAAATTCCATATGTGATAAATTCAATTAAGAATTTAATCACGTAGGAATTCTAAATAAAATCCACAAGGATTGAATTAATGAAATTAATGTGCAAAAACTCAATTATGAAAATTTGGGTGAAAAAATCTTGAAATCTCCTAAAAAACTTTAATTAAATTTTTCTAAGCAAAGAATTTAATTAAAAAATCCACCCATGAGAATTTGTAAAATGTCATGTATAAAAAAATTTAATTTTCATGCTAAAAAAGGTTAGTAGGAATTTCTATGCAGTAAGATATTTTAGGCATAACTGACTCTGAAATATTTAAAAAATATATCACAAGTGTTGAATTATAATTAAAAATTAAAAATCTATATTTAAAATGTGGTTAAATGGGAAAATCTAATGTGTCGAAAAAAGAGTAGAAAATTAAAAATTCTAAACTTGAAAAAGTTTATGAGAAAATCCTTTACAAAAAAGAAAATCCTTATTAAAAATAAATGAAAAATTCAAAAATGAATTTAAGTCTTGAAAAATACATTAAATCCAAAATATTTAATTGCAGATATTTAACATAGTAAAAACAAAAAATAAAAAATCCTATACTTAGGAGGAGTTTACAAAAGAAACTAACAGAACAAAAAATTTCATGCTTAAAAAAATGAAAAATTCCAAAACGTATTCAAGTTTAGTTAAAAGTAACTAAATCCAAAATATTTAATTAACAATATTTAATGATAATTAAAGAATCAAAGATCCAAAACTTAATAAGAGTTTATGGAAAAATCATTATGAAAAGGAAACTCACGATAGCATCTAAAATTAATTAATTTGACAATTTGACACCTTGTGATATAAATGCCGATATAACCTTTTGCCTATAACTTTTCATTTGATTGATTTTTTACGGTGAGTTCAGCATAAATACAACACAAATATCAATAAAAATTTCAGATTGCTAATTCAAGAATTTTGTGAAAAAAGGGCTTAAAGTTTTTAAAATAGGAAAATTAAATCAAGCATGATATAATTTAAAATGATCTCTAATCCCATGGAAAATAAAATTAAAAATTAAATTTTTCTCTAAGCTCTGTTTTCTTTAATTGGGTTTGCTCTACGAGCCTTAAGATGCAAATCCCTTAATTGTAAATAAAAGCGATCATCAAAATAGGGCTAAATCAGTCTTAAAATGCTCGATCCATATAAAGGGGTCGACTTTCGCTAAGGTGATTGCCTGATCTTGATCTTGGATATTCTGGATCATCGAAGAGAAGGCTCAGACAAAATTAAGTGTCTATTCTAGTAAATTCAAGCACACTTTTTAGCATTCTTTTAGTATTCATAATACTTAAAACCATATTTAAAATATCTAAAGAACAAATTGTCTTTGCAAACACTATTTTCTTAACATGCTAATCCTTCTCAAGCTTTCTGATTGAGAAAAAATAATTGCATTTAACATCATTTAAGGTTTGATTAGTTTTTTCCTTAATGCACAATTAAATATTTTTCAACTCCCAACCTTTTTCATTTTCCTTTCTCATTATGGGACTTATATCAAATTGACCAACATTGATGAGGGCTTAAAACTTCATTTTTATGAATATGCAATTTTTCATGGTGTGGCCATGAACCGCACAATAGCAACCACAATATTCATTCTCATTATGCCAACTTGGGTATGGGGGTCGATTGGCTTTACTTGAATTTTATGAAGGAGTTTTTTTAACTAGTTGTCACAATAACTCTGAATAAAAGATGAGAATCGACTAAAATCAATATTGCTTTCTAACATCCTTGTTTGCCTAGTTTACGCTTGTTCCAATTAACATGTGATGGTGTTTTTCTTAACATTTGGTTTATTCTTTGTCTTAAACTTAACACAGCTGTATTTATGAGATTTTGTACGTTGTACTTGAAAGCAGTATAATTCTTGATAACGCACCCTTGGATCCTCATAGGATATTCATAATAAGCATTAGGATTAAACCACTTTGGGTATAGAGGTTTATAAGGCTAAAGGTGAACTGATGCAACAAGTTGGCCTTGGAATAACGAAGGTATAACTCTTTATAGTTTAGTGAGATTGGATCAAATTAGGGCTTTTCTTGATCTTCTTATGGTCTTTTCATAGTATAGGGGCCAAAAGATGGTTGAGAAGTGATATAATGATTGTTTGGAATAGAAAGTGGGCTAATTTATGATGACAATATGGAATTGGGATATTTTGATTCCAGTATCAGGGAGGGTACAAAATTAAAAGGTTTCATTTAGGTATTTAAATTCAACCATTTCTTTAGGTCACCCAACGTATGGGGTTGGGTTAAAAGAGATAAAGGGATAACCTAGCCTAATTTAATCAAGGCTTACCACCACATCCGTTGACTTAAAAAATTGCCCTTTGATCTCTCGAACATCTTACCCACTTTCTTGTCAATGACTTTTTCTAAATCTTAACTCATGTTTCTAATTGGTTCCTATAGTTTAACTTCTTTAATGTACTAAAGACAATGATGCCCTTAAAAAGTTTCTTTTGGCTTTCGAATAATCCCAATCACTTTTATGAACTTGATTAGTTATTCTTTGATTTCCTATACATCATGTTTGAACTCCTTTTGGATGCTTTCTAAAAGATATCGACTCTTAACTCTAACTAATGCCCCATGTTTTTATCTTTTCAATGTGCTTAATAAGATGGGTTTAACATTTTGACCCATTTTAATGCAATCAATAGGATGGGTTCAATATTGTGTAGTGATTCATGCATGATTAGAATAATGTATGATGTATGATGAATGAAATGCAAAACATAGTGAAGATTAAGGAAAAGATAATTCCAACATCACTTTTATTCTTAAAATTAAATAAAGGCCTTAAATTCTTTTCTGACTAGGCTTTTTTTTTTTTTTTACATTTTATGCTCTTTTTTGGACTTATCTATCTAACTCTTTTTTTTTTAAACTCATCTATCAGACTCTTTTTGGACATTTTTTACTCTTTTCCTATATGACCCATAGATTCTTTTTTTGACATTTTTTCATTTTTAATTTCCATTCATTCCATTCATTTTTTTTGTTTTCCTTTTCCAGAGAAAAATATTTATTTTTGTTGAAGAACAAGTAAAAAAAAACTTTCATGTTTATGAACATTTTTCTATTTCAAAAGATCAAAAAAAAAAATTGATAAAAATTAGCTCCGAGAAAATTCATTAAGGCATTACAACGCCTTGGGGTGGAATATTTACTTTA
>JBBYHO010032866.1:0-11268 GCA_038382025.1 Adansonia gregorii
CAATCAAATATAGTACCAAACATTTAATCAACAATGATGATCATGCTTATTGAAGAAAAGACAAATATTGAAGAACAATGAATAATATAAACATAAATTAGATCTCACGGTCATAAAGAATTAAACTTCGATATAAAACCTTCAACTAGTTGGAAAGAAGTTAGCCACGCATTGTCTTCTTGTTTTTTCTCCCCAGAAAAAATATCTCTCTAAAAGAAAAAGTTAAAAACCCTAGAAAAACTGTCTCCCCTTGGTTCTTTCCCTTTTTTCCTTTTTATATCCCTTACAACTTTTCCAAATTTTCCTAAATTCTGATCAGTTCCAGATTCCACTCAATTAGAATCATAAATAAATCAAAATTCTAATTTAAGCTATCAGCCTATAGAGCGTGCCCACATAGTGTCCACATCAGCTCCTTTTTTGCTCTTCTTGGATTGCTCCAATCAACTCCTTTAAGCCCTTTTTCTTGCTTCTAAGCCTTTTTTACACCTTAAACACGAAAAAAAAAAGTAATTTTCATTAGTTATAGCTCAAAAACTACTAAAAGATAACAATTTAACAATTAAAACCCCAACATTTATCTTCACTATCAAAAATCCACTCAAAAAATGAAATTTTGAGTGCTTTTTAAAAGTTTAAAATTTTTATATATTTTAAGGAAAATGCAGGTCCTAGAATTAAAACTTGATAATTTAAATAAATAATGGAAATTAATTTTAAAAAATGTTTGTGGCCTTAATCATAGCCTAACGGGATCATGTCATGACATAGATCTCCATGGAAAAAATTGATGAACAGATTTCAAGTTATTCGAATAACCCGAAAAAATGGTTCAGGAAAATGTTAGTGACTTTCATCAAGTTTGACAAAAGCTGGGAACGTCACACTATCTACTTTCCTCAATTTATTCTAGTCTAGTCTAAAAATTTCTAGTGGCAAATGAGATACAATTGGAAGATAATCAGTAAGAATTAATGTAAAAATATCTTGAAAATCCTTAAAAAATTGCTTTCTATGCAGGCAAAATTAATTTTTGAAACTAGAACTGAGCCAACATTGATAGTAAGTGATGGGAAAAAGGATTAATGGACTTAAAAAAATTACCATGAACTTGTTTAGAATCATTAAATTGTAAACAATAACTTTGTAAAAAGGGGATTTTATGAACTTTTTAGGAAAAATATTTTAAAAATCCAATAAAATCATCCGTTACGCAAACATACTACGAGGAATTGCCTAAATGACTGCAAACCACTAATTCCAAAGGTTCTGACAATAAAAGTTAGAAAAAGAATAACTTTTACATCTAGAATGATCCGAAGCAAACAAAGTGTCGTTGTAAAGTTAATTTAAAACCCTTTCAGGGAAAAATATTAGAAAATTTTGAAAAAAAATCATCTAAAGTCTGAAAATAATGTTTTGAATAAGGGTTACTATGCTATCAAGGTTGAAATGGGCATTTCTTTGTGTTTAAGCTTTTTATGATTGCATTATACGAATGTCCAATCATTACAGCCCATAGCAATAGAACAATGGAGAGTAAGCCATCGAACCACCTGCTATCAACACTATTAGTCAAGATAAAAGGCTCAAAACAAGACTTTAATAGAACACTTGAAAACAACTTTGGTTCTTGTGAGGGTAAAAACATAATTTGTTTGGCCTAAAAAGGCCATGATTCCAAGCATTTGTGCTTGATGTATCCTCAAGATTGGGGAATCAATATTGAAAACATTAAATCCATGCTAATCCTTATTGATTAAAGTTAGTGTGGACTTAACTTGGGGTTTTCTTTGAAAACATATTTTGGAAAGTATCATAAAGGCGTTTCAATAAATATATGATAAACTAAACTAAGTGAAAACATCAAACATAAACCAATATTAATTTATCAATGCGTTTCAACAAAGGAATCATAATGAAAATGCATTCAATGGTATGGTAAAGATCAAATTATACTAGAATAAATATTTAAAAAGGAAATGATCATGTTAAGATGAAAAAAACAAGGCAAAAATGAATAAGTAGGGGCTGTTTTAATGTTCAAATCAAATATGCATTTTAGTTCATCCAAATAACATTAAGGCCCTAAGAAAGTCATCAAAATACTAACATTACCATAAACAAAGCCATAATAATATATGAAATCTTTAATAGGGTCATGGAAATATGAAAGTTCACTAAGATGAAAATGATGAAGAAAAACAAAAAATAAGATGATGAATAGATAGAAAATATACCCTAATAAAGACTTTAATTCCTAGCTTCTTACTTGAGCAACAAACAAGCAATGTAGAGCTCACTTTGTTCCTTTACTATGGATTAGCAAGGGAGGAATGAAAAAAAGGAGCTTTTGGTTATGGTGTCTGTGGAGAATGGTTTTGAGGATAGAGATAAAGGACATAATAAGTTTCGAAATAATGGAAAAAAAGCTGGGGAATGAAATTTTTAGAAAAGATCAAAGGTTTTTGATGGCTAATATAAATGTTGTATAACTTTTTTTTCTTTTTTATTTTAAACTAAATAAGAAAGATGGATTATATAAGGGTGGATTCCTCCACTAAAATGACCTAGCAAAAATGGCATATAGGACTTTTCGTATGTATAACATGATGACTTATTGCACCAATATGAAACCTTTTAGCATTTTGATTGGTTAATCTTGATTTTTACAGGCAAAAAAAACATGCATTACTGATCAAATAAGTAATCTCAGCTTTGTCTTTCATCAAATCAAAATTTTTCATGAAATGCCCTTATGCCAAGCTTAATTAGCCTTTCTAAAATGTGCCAATCTAGTGTTTAAAGCCCAAAAATGAAATCCACATGATTTATATGAAGTTATGTCTAATTTTTTATGACTTTTACAAGGCATGACATAAAGGAAGTTTTGCCTTGTGGTATTAATACAATTAACTTTGTATCAATACCAAAGGCCTTTAAATATCGATACAAAAAGCATAGTATCAATATATACTGCAATTTTGGCTCCTTTATCAACACAATGAGCATTGTATCGATACCAGACACCTCTGTATTGATATTGCATGACCTAAAGTCATGATTTTTTTATTTAAAACAACCTTGGATCAATACCAATACCTTGTGTAGCAATACCACAAGCAAAATTCCTTAAAGTATCAATATTCATGCCCTATATTGGTACACAATGGCTAAGTATCGAGACTATGCCCTCTGGTATCGATTCAAGTAGTATGATGTCACCCTTTAGATGATGTAGAGCCTTGTACCGATACCTTGAGCCCAAGTGTCAAGACATACATACCAAAATATGGATTTTCCTGACCTTTGACTCTATAAACCCTCTTACCTCGATCAGAGATAGTAGAAAATTGATCCATGCTTCTCGGAGTGACCTCAATGGCGCCTCAGATAACAACTTCTAATACCTTGGATATAGGTCTAGACAAAATGAGGTGTTTATAGTATATATTTTTAAATTAGACTTTTGAATACAGATTTTTTTCATTAAAACATTTAAATTAAATATTTTCAGGTGAACTTTTAATTAACTTTCTCATGTGAAACTTTTAATTAAACTTTCTACCAATGAATTTTTAATTAAATTCCTACATATGGAATTTTCAATTAAATCTTCCATATAGGCATTTTTAAATTAAATTTCTATGTACGAATATTTTCATTAGATTTCATTTAAACATGGCATTTTTATTGAATTTCTTCCAACCAAAAATTAGAATTGACTTTCAAACAAGTTTGCAACCAAATAATATATATAAATTGTCAATAAATATATATATATATATAAATTCAAGGTTGAATTTTCAAATATGTTGCCAACCATTGGATTTATTTTTGTTTTTTTCAAAAAAGTTGGCAATCCTTAGATCAAAATTTGACTTTTTCAAAGTGTGAAATATTATCGTAATTAAAATGAAAAAAATATATAAATTGTCAATCAAAATAGGTTAGCTAGATCCCCTACATAAGTGTAATATGAAGGTATAGAGTAAGAACAAAACATGGCATATTTTAAGGAAACATATGAATAAAAATTAACAAATAAGAAAGAAAAAGGTTAGCCAAAGCTTTTTCAAACCCTTCTCTCTTTATAACTTGGGAGAAGATCCTCCATTTGGAACACTTTAATTATCATCTTCTTAAGCTTGAGAAAAAAGAAAAAAAAGGAAATTCTCGCAAAAATTTTTGGATTACTACCATTTTTTCTTCATTTGTTCATATTCGTTTTCTTTATTTTCTTCTTTTTTCTTTTATGTTCTTTTATTTATTTACTTTCTGAGCAATTTTGTCTCAAAGCTTAATGATCTTAAGTTATTTAGGGGATGTTTGAGCCAAAGTTTTAAACACTATTTTTTAAGGCCAAACTTTAAGCTATCATGTTATGTAAATTACGTCCATATTTTTTCCTTGATTTTATGCTTAATCCCATTATTTAAAGCTTGAAAACCCTAAGTTTTTATTTTGGTGATGTTTGAGACAAGGTTGAAAATGCCATTTTTTAGGCCAACAAAATGTTTTATTTTATATTCATCTTCATGTAGTGTATCTAATTTATGCCTACTTTAATTTTCATATTATGATGTTTATTGACTCTAAGCTTGAGGTTGGAATAAATTTTTTTAGCAAGCCAAACTTTGAGCATAATAATTCTCTTTAATGTTCTTGTTAATTTCTATTGTAATTTGAAGCATGGCAATCCTAAGCTTAGAATTAGATGATGACTTAAGCTAAAGGTTTTTTAACCTTTTAGAAGCTAAGCATGAACAAATGTTAAATTTGATGCTATTTAAACTATGCTCATTTACTTTACTTTTATTGATGTTATAATTGTTATTTATATTCATGTTCTTTATTTAACTTTTATTTCCATTTTTGTTATTATTTAATGTTTATGCTCTTTACTTACTTTATGTTACATTATCCTTATGTTCATATCATATCATTTTATTCATTTTGTGTGCTTTATTTACTCTACGTTGTTATGTACTACACCTGATTTTATATTATTTTGTTACTTTATGTTCATATTGTTGTTCATGTAAAATGCTTTATATTAAATTATTTTTTCCAATGGGGTCAGGTTTTTTTGATTGAACTTAATCATGCTATTTTCCATCACTTTGATTTAAAAACAATAAAATTTTTCTAGGACATTTTCCTTCTTAGCTAAACTTAAAAAGGGGCATTTCAGTAATCTTTATGGTCAAACATGCATTTTTAGTGTGTTTCCTTAGATTTTCTTCATTTGATAATTAAAGTTTTTACTTTATAAAAAATTGTTTAATTATAATTTACTCATATTTATTTTTAGTATTAAATTTATGTTTAGTTTCGGGTTTAGATCGGGCACATGTTCAAATTCTTTTGAGTTTGGGTTCCGTTGGTTTCGGGTTCTTTTAAGTTTAGGTCATTCGGGTTCGAGTCATTTTGAGTTTGAGTTTTCTTAAATTCAAGCAATTAACTATTTGATCAAATCGAGCTCGGTTCAAGTTCAGACTCAGATTCTTTAAATGAATTTTTAGGTTTGAATGTATTTTGCCACCTCTAATGGACATGGTTTAGTAATTACATCAAAGGAAGAGGTTAGTTTGAAGATTGCAAGGTACTCAAAATACTATAATGACATGGATATCGTGGATACAAAGGGAAATGATTAGCCGCTGACAGGCTTTTGTGGAGAACCAACACCAATAATAGACCCTAGGCATGGGCCATGTTATGACAACTAGAACAAGATCCCCAAAAAAAATAGTTGCTTATAGGAGACTTTAAAGCAATATTATGGAATTTTGAGAAAAGCAGAACCAGAAATAGATCGTAAGGACATATGAGACAATTTAAAGAGGTAACGGATGAAGTCAGTGTAGAGGATCTAGGATATAATGGCACTTGGTTCACATAAGAAAGAGTGATGAAAGAGGATAACTTGATACGTGACAAACTAGACCGGGTCATGGCAAATTAGGATTAGAGAGCACTATTCCGCTTCTTTGCTGTGACTCACTTAGTAAGCTTTATCTCTATTCACCACCTAGTTATGGTAAACACGAAGGCCAACCAAAGGAGAACGAGCAAGGTAGGGAAAAGAAACTTCTTCAAATCAATATGGACGAAAGGATAGCAATGTTAGGAGATAGTCGACGAGATTTGGAAAAAAAATATAATAAAACGCCCCTCAGCTATAGGCTAAATAAGATGAATAGCGATCTACTTAAATAAAGTAATCATCCCTTTCATAGAATGTATCATCACATCGAAGAGCTATCCAAAGAGCTGGAAGAAGTGTAAACAAAAACACCTAATTATGCAATAATAAACTAGAGCAGGGAAATTAAAGGTAAGCTTAATAAGCTTCAAGAAGCTGAAGAAACTTTTTGAATGCAGCGATCAAGAATAAACTAAGGAAAGGTGATAGATATACTTGATTTTTCCATGCAAAAGGTCCCAAAAAAGGCAGAAATCTAATCAAGCAAGGGAAATGGTGTGATTCAGAAAGAGAAATGCGAGAGATTGTTATCAAATACTTTAGGGAAGTATTCTCTTCTCAAAGACCACTTGAAATGGATGAGTCCTAGTTGCAACAAAACTCAAGTTATTAGTTGAGATGAACAACTTTACAACAAAATTCAGCTCTAAGGAGATTCAAACAATAGTAAAACAAAACCACCCAACAAAGTCACTAGGCTTAAAAAGTATGCCTATTTTATTTTTTCAAAAACATTGGCATATTATGGGAAATGATATCACTAATTTATGTCTGTCTTTTCTGAATGGGTAAGCTTCTCTAAAAGCTGTAAATGAAACAAACGTAGTACTTATCCCAAAAGTAAAAAAACCCATAAATTATGACACAATTTAGACCTGTAAGCATGTGTAATGTGGTGTACAAAGTTATTGCCAAAACCTTGACCAACTACCTTAAGCACATATTACCTTATTGCATTAGTGATAACTAAAGTGTGTTTGTGTCTAGTGGACTTAACGTGGACAATGTAATAGTCACCTATGAACTATTACATGCATTGAAAGTAAGGAAAATAAGGAAAGATGGGTTTGTGGCTTTAAAGCTAGACAAAAATAAAGCAGATAATTGAGCAGAATGGCCTTTTCTTGATCCTTTAATGAGAAAATTAAGTTTTAATAGTAGATGGATCTCACTAATATTGGCCTGTATTACCTCTATAAAATTTTCTATTATGCTAAACGAAAATGCACCGACAATTTCTTGCCAAGGAGAGAATTACGTCAAGGTGGTCCTTTATCACTATATCCGTTTCTTCTGTGCACCGAAGTCCATCAACTATATTCAAAAAATACCAGAGAGAAGGTTTTATCCATGGAGTAAGGGCTAGTAAAAATGAGCCAAGGATTTCACACTTATTCTTCGCCGATGATAGTTTACTGTTTATTAAAGCAAATAAGCTTGAAGGAGAATAAGTGCGACATGTGTTACAGATGTATGAGCAAGGATTAGGCCAACAAATCAGCTACATGAAGTCAAACCTCTTTTTCACTTCAAATGTGCAAGAAGAGGGTAAAAAAGCCATCCAACAAATTTTCAATATGCGAGTATTAACAAACCTTATTTTTCGATCATGCATTGTGCAAAACTCCCAGTCCAGCAATCAAAGCCTAAGATAATTCATTTTCGACCCACTAAAGGATTTTTCATGATTTTTCAAATATTTTTCCCTTAAACTACATCAAATTAACTTCCTGGTGATATATCGTATGTGACTTTTTGAGTTTGAACAAATCTAAGAAGATTTTTCATTACACCAATTTTCCTACACCAGTTGCGAATGCTGCACCAGGTCTGATTTTGAAAATTATTTTCTCATAGAAAAATAATTTTCCAGGAATTTTTGACTAGTTTTGTGAAATCTCATTAAGTTACCTTTCTAACATCATATTATTTACCCTGTTTTGGGTTCAGATGAGTCTAAAATAAATTCAAGACGCTCTACAACACAATGTTGTCCTCTATTTCCAACACTTAGATAAATTTAAAATAACCTCGTATCTACTCCTCTGAGGCATTCGGATGCCTTGAAATAAATTCGACTAGTGCCACAATAAGGTCATAAATTGTGCATGAGTCACATGGCTCATATTATGGCTCTACCATTTTCAAAAAAAAAAAAAATTAATTAGAGTTTTTTCCATAAATTCCTCAATTTTAAACTAAAATTCATGCTTCTATCAAAAATACCAAAAATGCTTTGTTTTTCCATGATCACCGAATTTTTCATCAATCTAGGTGTTGAACCTTGCTTGTCAAAATCTCCCTTAAAAATCAAGATTTTCTTTTCCTTAGATTTTTCCAATCCACCCTCGATTTTCATGTTCTAATGACCCTTCTAGTCCAAGCTCATCTCAAGTTGCCAATCGATTATTTCTAGATCACTAGTGATAATCAAGAGATAAATTCCTGACCACCCTCTTTCTTCCATGTCTTGTTATTTTATTTCACACCACATTTATTATGATTTTTATGCATTACTAACGCCCTTTCTTTATTGGTGATAATGATGCATTTATGATTTTAAATTAAATATTTTTTAAAAATAATTAAGGCAATGTTTCGTGTCAGGGCCTCTAGGTGCCTAATCTAAATTACACTTTTCAAATTTAACTTGAAAATTATTTTTAGCCAAACTCTATGCCTTCCTTCCCTTATTGGTGAGAGATATAATGAAATCCAGATTTAGACAAAAACTTGGTTTTATTTTGAAAATTTTCATTTAAATATTGAAGGGAGATTATACTAAAATAATGACAAATCAAAATCGAGAAAACTGAAATTTAGATAACCTATGGTGGTTAGTGGATATAGATTTAGGGTGTCATGGGGTACTAATCTTTCCTCATGTGTAACCAACTCCCAAACCTAATTACCGACTATGGTTTATGTAGACTTTGAAATCGATTGTTTAAGTTTCGTAACTCTAAAGAGTTGGTTGTGGTAAGTGTCTAGTCACACTTAGTCCTATTGATTGGTGATGGCTCTAATTTCTTGGCTACTTCATAGTAGCCAAATGAAATCAGTTGGCTGAGTGATTCGTCTGACAATTAATCTAGTCCTGACATAAGAAACACTTCTTTTTCAGGTACCACACCATAAAAAATATTTTAAACTCAAGTATAATCATCGATGATAGCGCGTACATTGCAACAATGATTGTTTAAATCAACTAAACTAAACTTAATTTTATATAAAGCTTTTTTTCCAAAATCATTTTGATTTCATTTTTTTTTCATTTTCATCTTCTCTGTTTTTTTATGGTAGCTTCATAATATTTATTATTTAAGGTAGTTAAGCTTAAGCCATAGCATGATTTATGCTTTAAGGGCTTAGCTTGGGGCCATGACCTTACTTCCTTAACTTTTTGTTCAAATTTCATTAAAATCATAATTTTAAAGTTTTGGTGCTTTAAATTATATTCATATATGTTAAAATAAATTTTTATGTTGATGGATTTCATAGCTCATGCATGGTTGTATTTAGCATTTTTATTTTTACATCTAGTTTGTGATTTTTCTTAGATATTACTACTTAGAGAATTTTCATTTTGTGTTGAACTTGGTAGTATTCTAGGATGATATTAACATGCATTTAAGTCTAGTTTCATGAAATGTAAATTTTGTGGGAGTTATTTGGTAAATAGTTCGAATTTTTAGGGTTAAAATGTATTTTTTTTCTTTAATTTTTGGACCATTAAGGACTATTTTGGCCCATGGAGCACTTATAGTGGTTGCTTCAGAATTTTCCTAATCTTTTCAAACTCATCGATGTGTCCTTAACGTGGCCAAAACTTATGGGGGTTAAAATACAATTTTCATTTTTAGGCCATTTAGGGGTATTTCTTAGCTTCATCAAACCCTTAGGGATTATTCCATAATTTTTCAAATATTTTTTTCAAACTCATTAAGGGGCATTTACATGCCAAAGTCCAAAAGATAATGTCTAGGAAATAGAATTTTTCAAATTTTTAGGCATTTTGAGGCCATTTAGTAATTTTGGAAACCATAGAGGCCTACTTGCAAAATCAAAAAAAAAAAATGTTCCAGGGCCAAGGTGTTTGGCCAAATGGTCTTAGTGGCCTTAAAGTGAATTTTCTATGTGTTTTTTTATGAGTTTTGATGTTTGTTTGTGCATTTCATTTCATTTAGGGACCATTTTGTAAATTTAAAAAGTTTAAGGACCATTTAGCATAGTCTTATATTTCAGGGGTACTTAGGTTATTTCTGTCACAAATTATCCATCTAAGGTATTTAGGATGTCTTAAGAACATTTCTAGCATTTTTAGCCACTTTGGGGCTAAAGTGCAATTTTAAAAAATTTAAGAACCTATTAGTAATTTTTGCATTATAGGTCATTTTTATCATCATAGGTCGCCCATTTAGGATATAATTGTCATTCCATATCATTATTGAGTTTTTTAGGGTTTCAGGATACTTTCATATCAATGGCATACCTTAAGAGCATTTTAGTAATTAACCTTAGAAGTGAGTCCTTTAGTGTCACCAGAATAATTTCATGTCAAGGGTGTGCTTTAAGGATATGTTGGTCATTTCATGATGTTACCAAGTCTTTTAGGATTATTGAGATAATTTCATGTTAAAGGTATAACTTAAAGGGCATTTTGGCAATTTTATCTTAGAACCAAGTCCATTAGTTTTATCAGGATACTTTTATGTCGAAGGTATACTTTATGGGATATTTTTTTCTTTTCAACCACATCCAAGTCTTTTAATCTAGTTTTTTACTTTCTGTCAAAACTAAGTCTTAGGACAAGTTTTTTTATGCCTTTTGATAAAATCGAAATTTTTAAAAATCAAGACAATGTCTTCGAATTAGAGTACACGGAATGTCTCCCAACATAAGGGATAGGTTCCATGGATTATGTTAATAACAAGATACCCATCTCCAAATGAGTAAAATTGGGTTTTTTTAAATTTCATGAAACAAAACTTCACATTTCTCTGATTTCATCTGGCAAAATATAAATGATATTTTTATTTAAAAAATAATTAAAAGCTTGATTTTATCAAACAGAATAATAGATTTAGGTTTACAAAAATATTTCAAGTATGGGAATTATAATTAAACACTGGATACAGAAATCTAATAAAGAATGAGATCTAAATGAATACATAATGAAGAAATACCAATTTTCAAGTGTCATGAGAGGGATCAATCTCTACTTGTGATTGTAACTGACTCTCGAACCCTTTCACGTGATCTCTGAAATTAATGTGGAC
>JBBYHO010032931.1:0-11263 GCA_038382025.1 Adansonia gregorii
GAAATTTTATTTTAAATACATAATTTTTAAATTTAACAATTTAGTCTTTCTAATTAATTTTTATGGTATAATTTTACGAATATTAGAAATATCTCACAAAATCTTTAGAAATGGATGATGTGATGGATAACACAACCCACAAATTACAAAGATAATAAATTTACATCAACTCATTTTTAATTTAAAATCAAATCAATTAAAAAACTAATTATTACTTAAATAAAAACAAAAAATGAAAAAAAAAGAAAGATGTTTGGCCAGGGGCTATTTGGTTAGCCCTTGGACCGAAAGTTTCGGCTATAAATAGGGGGAGCATGAATTTGAAATGGGCTTTGGCTAAAAAAAAAAGAAAAGAGTTTGGAAGGTAAAAACTAAAAATATACATTTTTACTTAGTTTTTCAAGTTTTTTTCTTAAGATATCATACTTGTTTTCTTTTTTTTTTCTTTATTTTGATTCATTTTCATCCTTATTCATAAGCCAGAATCATGTTATGGCTCATGGATTCTCATCCATGTTGAAAGGCTAAAAATGGTGGCTTTAAAAATTTCTTGTATTTTTTTTTGTAATTTTAAGCTAAATCTTGTTTATATATATATTATGATTTTGATTTTGTTGTATTTATGTTTATGTTTCTTTCATGTCATTTTGATGTTGATATGTTTATTAAAATAATATTATATTTAGTTTATGATTTTACTTCGATTTAAGCCTAATAATAATTACTTGTGCTTATTTCCATGATTTTTTTCGTTAAAACATGTATATATTTCATGTTTTTTCACCTTGGCCGAATTTGATTGGAATTATTCATGATCATTTTGTCATTATTTTTATTTCGATCTCATGATTTTTAGATTATTTTGTAATATTAGTAAACATAAAGACTAAATTGCAAAATTTGTAAAAGTTTTTTTGTGACTTTTTTGGCTTGGCTAAGAGCTTTGCAAGCCATGAGATTTCTGATTTGTAGGTTTGTAAACATGTTTTAGGTATTTTTAATACTTTAGGGTCATTTTGTAAATATTAAAAAGTTTAGGGACTAAATTGTAAAATATGAAAATTGTGTAATACTTGGTTGAACCTTCTTGCATATTATTTCCATGATTTTTGTGTTGATTCTTTGCTGGTTTGATGATTTTTGTTGTATTTTATCATATAGGGGTTAAAATATAATTCTACAAAATTTAAGGTTAATTTGTAAGTTGTAGAAATTTTTTTTAGGCAAGGTATTTGGCTGAATCTTTTTTGATATATTGGCTGCATTTTCATGCAAAATTTTATATGATTTTTATGATTTTTAAATTTTATTATGTAGGGACTAAAATGAAAATTTAAAAAAGTATAAGGACTAAATAGCAAAGTTTCATATTTAAGGGGCAAAATGACATTTTACTAGCTTTAAAGATTTCTATTATTTCTATGGCCTTCCATAGGGATATAAAAATTTTTAAAACTTTTCGTATTTGTTTGATCTTCTGAAGGATACGAAATGTAATTTTTAAAAATTTAAGGGCATTTTGGTAATTTTGCTGACCTGGATGCTTTTAAGCCATAAGTGAACATTTAGGATTGGTTTATCATGCAAAATTTCATATGATTTTTATGATTTTTAAATTTTATTATGTAAGGACTAAAATAAAAATTTAGAAAAGTAGAGGGACTAAATAGCAAATTTTCATATTTAAAGGGCAAAATGGACATTTTACCAGTTTTAAAGATTTCTATTATTTCTATGGCCTTCCATAGGGATATAAAAATTTTCAAAACTTTTCATATTTGTTCGGTCTTCTGAAGGATACGAAATGTAATTTTTAAAAATTTAAGGGCATTTTGGTAATTTTGCTCACCTGGATGCTTTTATGCCATAAGTGAACGTTTAGGATTGGTTTTGCCTTCCAAGGTCATTTCAAGGTCTATTAAGGTTACTTGATATTTTCATGTCGAAGGTATATCCTAAGGGCATTTTTGTACTTTTGCTCATCAGGATGCTTTTATGCTAAAGGTGAATATTTTAGGATTAGTTTGCCTTCTAAGTTCATTTTAAGGGCAATTAAGGTTACCAAGATACTTTCACGTTGAAGGTACACCCTAGAGGCATTTTGGTAATTTTGCTTATCGGGATGATTTTACCCCAAACATGAATATTTTAGGATTGGTTTAGCCTTCTAAGGTCATTTTAAGGTCCAATGGAGTTACCAGAATACATTCACCTCGAAGATACACCCTAAGGATATTTTCATAATTTTACCTAAAATCGAGTCTTAGATAGTAACCATGATACTTTTATGCCGAAGGTGCATATTTATGAAAGATTCATTATTTCATTGTCATTTTGTGCCCGTTAAAGTACCAAGATACTATCTCGTCGAAGGTATACCTTAAGGGCATTTTTATAATTTTACCTAAAGTCAAGTCATAGATAAGCATAAAGATATTTTTATGCCAAAGTTGCATATTTACGATAGGTTCATCATTTTATAATCATTTTCATGCTTGTTAGGTTACCGAGATACTTCTATGTCGAAGGTAAACCTTATAGACATTTTAGTAATTTATGTTAGAACCAAGTCATATGTGATCATAGGGATACTTCTATATCAAAGGTGTATAGTAGGAATAAGTCTGTTTGTTTATAAAGTTTTAGAATCTTTTAGGTAATGAGATACTTATATGTCGAAGGTACTTCTTAGAGGCATTTTAATAATTCATGTATTTTAGAACTGAGTCACTAGGATACCTTTAGGTCGAAGGTATATGTTAGGAAACATGATTGGTCACTAGGACCTTAGAATCAAGTTTAGTACTTTCTGTCTAAATCAAGTCTTAGGATAATTTTTAATATTTATAATAAAATTGGAATTTTTGTAAATTAAGGCAATATCTCTGATATTAAAATAGTACGAAAATTTCTACCAGAATATTTGAGGAATTTTATGAATTATTTTAATAACAAGAGATCCTTTTCAAAATGAAAGTCGGGATTTTTCAATTTTGGAAAAATAAAACCTTTTGTATTCCACATGGTTCTGTGGCAGGATATGATAAAGAATTCGTGTTCACTTGTTTCCTCAAGAGGGTAAAAATAGTTTTGTGATTTTCAAAAGCATTAAAACTTGACTTTTTCGATTTCTTTAATAAAATATTAAGGGAATTATAATTAAATATCAAATATTGAAATCAAATAAAAATCAAAATTTAACACGCGATTAATAAGGTACCGATTGCCAGACATTACGAGAAGGTCGATCCTTACTTGTGATTGTAATGACTCTCGGACCCTTCCATGCGATTTCTAGTATGGGTTTCGTAACCCTTGAAAATATCAACTCCAATAGGTGTCTAGTCTCACCTGGCTAAAATAAGATTGGTGGTGACTCCAAAATAAATGGTCATTTCGTTATGACTATTTAAAGAAATTGAGTTAGCAGTTTATCTCGGCAACTTAGTCCCCAGATATGAAAAATAATATTAATAAGGATATGGACCCCTAAAAATAAAAGGAAATAATCATATATATAGATATTTATATAGAAACAATGGATACATTCACCATTTTAAGTCGGGCTGGTTAGGATTCGTATTTAAGCCATATTGCGACAATGACCAATCTTACCTAGCCAAAATAGTTTGGTGGTGACTCTAGATAAATAGCCATTTTATAATAACTATTTAGGGTTTAATCGAGTAAGTAACTCACCTCGAAAACCCAATGCCCAAGACAAGAAAATATTAATAATGATATGGCCCTTAGGAAAAAAATATATAAAATTGTGATATATCAATAAATAGAGGAACGAGGGCCTTTTAAGTCTAGCTTGGTTAGGATTTGAGTCCTAGCCATATTATGACATTTGTAAGGCTTGATTCTCCTTCCTAGCCACGTTAAGCCATTAGATCTATTGTCACAGATGAGTGTGACAGTAAATCCCTTTGGTTGGCATCCATGGTCTAACACGAAAATAAAAGCACAAACCTCTATTTTATAGTGAATAACTAAGTGGTCTTTTAACTTGAGTAGGATAAAACAAAGAGATTTACCCTCTCCCTATCTCTATCTTGGCCGATCACCCTAGGAATAAAGCCTAGCAAATTTGGCCAACCCTTTAGGAATATAGACCAAGATTTTGGCTAGATATATTAGGGAGCTATCCAAGTTCAATTCATTTCTTATCTTCCTAATTTAAGTTAAATTCAAAACTTAGTGAACAAGTAACAACAAGATAATATTATTGGAAAAACCCATTTAAGATATTATCCATATTTAATTCATATATATTTAAAAGCGATTATTTAGATATTTAAATTAATTATCTAGATAATTAATTTATCCATCTCTTATTTAATCATCATATTTATCATAATATAGATATATTTAATTTAAATTACAAATTCTTGTCCTAAATAAATATTTGCTGAAATTAAATATTTATCCTAAATAAACAATACAAAATTATCTTATTTTCGTTTACTGATGAAATGCCTACACCTCTTTTAGGGGTGTGGTTGGCACACCATCTCACCACTGTGAGAATCAATGTAACACTTATAATTCGATCAATAACAATTTTTTAAAAAATTATGGTGAGCTAGTGAAAGGACCAATTAGACATACATAATCAATCTTCAATAATCTATGTAATTAAATATTATACACTAAATAGATTAATCACATAATTATTAATCTCAGAGTCATAACAGTAACTACTTGAGATTGCACTCCTAATTATATATATCGTATTATGCAAGCTTATGAATCTCTTAGTTAAATGACTTTGTCATATGTGCAATGCCCTCATATGATATCTGTGATCGGCCTGAGGCTAAAATCTATTTTACCTAGTTGATCACTTTGTTTTAAAGTTCCATTATAAACCTTACATAAAGGTGATTATTCACCATATGTGAATAATTAATCATTTGTTATACAAATGATCAAGGCCTCATTCATTTTCATTATCCACTATAATGTCTTGTAAGAGTATAACCTTAACTCTCTTTATAGGAGCTATGATTCCTTATCTATATGTAAAGCTTACCTCGTGTGTAAGTCATGTACATAAGTTATACTTTGAGATGCTTTAGCTTTGGAACATTAAAGTACACAAGTTATAAACATGAAATCAATTACTTACTCAAGATTAAGGTAGTTGTTGTAACATGCCTCACCTTCTTCGCAAGAAGAAGTGTTCACGACTTAAAAATAAGTTTTCTCAATGAGGCAAGTGTCCTCTCGATAGATTTTTTTTTTTTACTTAATGAAGTGAGAAAGTATGGGTTCTCATCTTTTAATCATGAGTGAGGATCATTGGATAAATCGCTTATCCAATTAGTCTTGGATGGCCACCATGAAGTGGCTAACGCTTGGAGACACCCTGATTATTTGGGCTAGGGTGATCGAATGCCTATTGAAATTGATATTCTGAGTTATGAAACTCGAGACATCAATTCCATGATTTGTGTGGTCTAAAGATTTGACAATTGGTTTGGGTGTTGATTACGCATAGAAAAGTATCAACCTTTTCGAGATGTTTGATATGGCTGCCTTCTAGCTATGTCATAACTTAGTTTCAATTTCCTTGATTTTGTGTTATCATTATTTCAAAATAATCTCCTTTTGATGCATGAATATTTATAAAATATAAATCCAGGTTTTGGCAAAAAATTTTATAAACATAGGGATTTTTGATAAAACGAGCTCAAAATTTAATTTTGAAAATATAATACTTAATATGAAGCACTGGCTTCATGATTTTCAAAAACGATTTGAAAATGTGAATACAAAATGAACACCATAGAAAAAATGTGTTAATAAGATGAAAAAGAGATAATATTGAATAAAGTAAATCATCCAAAAGAGAAAAGGAAGGGACAGTTGAAATGTATTGTAATTGTCACCGATTATCTAGGAATAACCAAGTCAACCATTTGGAGATATGTTTGGATTTAATAGATGCTTAAGGTGTGAAAATTCAGTTAGAACTTTGTAAACATCTAGAGAAAATCTAAGTGATAATTTTTGAAAATACGAGATTGGAAAATTTTAAATTGATAAAAATTAACTAGTTTTTTACAAAAAGTAAACATTTTGAGGTTTCTTGACAAAACATATAATTTTTAGTTTAAAATAAAAGAATAGGAGTTGGTAAAATAACGTTAACAAAATTTAGAAAAGATATTTGTGCCTTGATCCGAGTTTAAAGGTTGACACATATCTTAGACCCAATAAGGGCTTGATCGGACTTGTTTAGAGGCATCTGAATGCCTTAAAGCTAGAATTTAGGAAAATTGATTAATTTTGATAAGTGCTAAAACAAAGGTTAGCATTATGTTATCCCTATTTTCAATCTTATTTTGGACTGATACTAATATTTTATAGGTCAAGTGAGATACCATTGGAAAAGTGACTTGATAAGAGTTAAAAAAAATATTCCAAAAATCTAAAAAATCACTTTCTAGGGGGACATAATTTTTGAAGTTGGATCTAACATGGCACTGACAGCATGTGTAGCATAGCAAACTTTGAAAAGTCATATCTGACTCATTTGGAATTGTTAAATTGCAAACGATACCTTTTTGGAAAGAGAATTTCATGACCATTTTATGAAAAATATTTTAAAAATTCATAAAAATATTTTGATGGGCTGTAATGGCCTAAACAAAATGTAAATCGTTAATCCTAAGGGTTCTAAATAGCATTAGTTTGAAAAATCATAACTCTTTCATTTGGAATGATATAAGGGAAAAAAGATACCGTTGGAAAAGTGATTCAGTGCCTTGTTCGAAAAAAATATAACAAAATTCATGAAACAATTTTTTGGGTTTGAAAATGATTTTTTTAAATAAGAATATGGTGCTATCATGACAAAACGGGGGTTTTGATTTTTTTAGACTTTCTAAAACTAAACTCGAGCCTTGAACGTTCAAATTTTTGGGACAAAAAGGTTGAATGATAATGGCTTTACAAGCTCATTCACACAATCTTAGACTAATTTGGGATGATGGAACAACCTATTAACCATATCACAAACTAAAATCTCTAAGGAAAAGACCTAGGCACAAAAACTTTTGACAACTTAAAGTGCCACTTTATTTTATTTTATTTTTTGAAAATAAAGCTTGATTTTTCCATAATATTGGTAGACCAATAGAAAGAAAACTTTAAGTTCATGTTAATCACCATTTATTGAAGCAAAAATGGCCTTAACTTTGGGTTTTTGAAAACAAGTTTTTGATAAACAACAAAAAAGCATTTTAACAAACATTTGAGGAACTACTTATGACATTCATGAAAACAGATAAGGGATGTATGTTCAAAAAAATAAAAGATGACATTTTAACATGAAAATGATGAGCATGAAGATTTGTAGACATGTTAGTTTCATGAATGACATCCAAAGTTATGTTATGGAAATGATGTAAAGATGTTTAGATAAAGAAGAAAAACTTGCTAGAATTTTGCGACAACATTAAAACATTTTTTCACAATAAACCAAGCTCATAAATATAGAAAAATATGATAGTAATATCAAAGTTCCTAAATCAACCACAAACAAAGTTGCATATGCATAAAAATCCTAAGATAAGGTCATGGTCAGCACTTTAAGGCTCACTATAATGATAAATATCCAAAAACAAGTAAAAGAATGGAGAAAGGATAAGAGATATACACATGAAGCTTTGAAAACTTAGTGTTGAGCAGAAAAATTTCTAAACTTATAGCTTACTTTCTTCTTTCTTTTTGCTAAGATAAGCAAGAAGGGAATGCAAGCAAATAGCTTAATGGCTATAGTATCAAGAAAAGGCATATTGGAAAGGAAAAAATGTCAAAAGTGAAGGGTTTTAGTAGGTTTTTAGAGGGTTGAATAGGGAGTTATGAGAATGGAATTTTTCCAAGGTTGGTGGCTGATGTAAGAGTGTGTGGAATCCTCTTTTGGCTCATAATATATCTTATATAAGATTTAATCTCAGCCATTAAAAACCCAGCAAATATAAGGCATTTAGGACATTGGGAGTATATAATATGATGAGTCATTGTTCCAAGGAGCAAACTTTCGACATTTAATTAGTTGATACACAGTTTTCTAGTGGCAACAAACCATACGTAAGCTGATAGAGTTAGCAAGGTCAAGCTTGCCTTTTATTGATCCATATTATAGCCTCAAATGCTCTTGTAACAAGCTTAATAGACCATGGAAAAATTGTTATAACCTAAAGTTTACAGCCCAAAAATGAATTCCATGTGATTTTTAGGAAGTTATATTCGATTTTGTATGAATTTTAAAGCCAAAGTCATGACCATATTGATATTTTGGTGAAAATATGTGAAAATGGCATAAACTAGGCAAATTTTGTTGTTAAGTATTGACACTATCCTTTTCCTATTGATACTTACATAAATCTTTTACCAAGGTATCAAGATCTAGAGCTTGGTATCAATACCATCACTCCTTATTTAGATACTAGTTGGTCAAATAAGCTGTTGCTAATGTCATTGGCAGCACAAGTCAAGTATTGACACTCAAGACTAGGTATCGATACATTAACATGTTATATCAATAAATCATGTAAAATTTGACATTGTATCAATACATCAAGGCCCTATATCGATACCTACTCATGTAAGTGTGAATTTTTTACAATTTTTGCTCATGAACACCATATCATGGCTAGGAATGATGGATAACTAGTCTATGCTTGCTCAAATGACCTTGACGACACCTCGAATAGTTACCTTTGATACCTTTTTTTTTTCATTTTTTTAATACTATCCCTAGGCAACATGCCACCCAATAATCGTCCCCCTTTTCTATTTTTATTATTTTATTCTATTGCCTTTTCATTAAGTCTTAAGGTGTCAGAAATTGCCTTAGACAAAATGTGTGTCTATAGTAATTATATAATGAACGTCTAAATTAATCTATGTAAATAGACTTATTAATAGATTAATTATACTTTGGTCCAGTCTTATATATCACCATATTTAGGTGACATATTTATGCCGCTACTTAGAGTTGAATCCCTCTTGATGGCCAAGACAAACCATCTTCCTTATAAGATTTAGATGACATAATCGTTTTTATACGAGTTAATTGCTTACATTAACCACATAGACAATGAACTCTTGATTTAGACTACTTACCTTAGAATGTTGCCTTTTTGCATATAAAGTCCATTGTATGCTACATTCTAACAATGTAAACATAAGTAGTTAATGAGCCATATTTGTTTACATTTATTTTAACTTGTAAATAGAGTGAAGATGAAATATTAATGATATAATGAACAACCTTGAATAAATATATAATTAATCAGTTTAAATCTAAAAAAATACATAAAATGTCCTATAAACTTAGGGCATTCCCAACATTTATGCTCTTTAAAGATTCAAAGGCTGATAGTTCTACATGTGTTAAAGTAATGATGGGATTTGGAGATCTCCCAAGTTCACATGGATAACCCTTTACCACAACTTCTATGATACTTATTCAAATCCTTTATTTATGAAGAATGAGAACAAACATTAGCCAAAAACACTTTTTCCTCATAGATAAATCCTTGTTCAATCTAATGCCTAACAAAAGAGACATAAAACTTAAGGTGTTTCCTGTGCTGATTCTATTCCTTTCTTAAAGGTCCAACTAAAATTGAGGCTTATTGGTGGTTACAGAGTTATTAATTTTAAAGAGCACGTGTTAGGCAAGAAAAAATGAAATAGGGAAATAAAATAAAAAAAAGTAAAAAAAATTAAGTGCAACATCATGTGATACCTAAAATGATTTCAGAAAAAGAAAAAAAATCCATTCTCTTAGGGAAAAGCTTAATAATTCAATTGGCTATGTTTGGGATGAAAAATGGGCTATCTTTCTCTATCATTTTGCACAAAAGAAAAATTATTCCCTTTGGGTTCCCTTTTGAGCCTAATAAATTATTCTTTCTATATGAACCATGGCCTACATTATGTGCCTATAAAAACCATTTCGATCAATACATAGCTTTTTGAATCAACCAGGCATTCCTTGTAAACTGTTATAAAATTCCTTTTTTGAAATAAGTTTTAAGTCCTTAGATAAAGCAATTAGTGGAAAAAGGAAAAATAAATGAAGTTCTAGGTTAACACTAAAAAAAGGCAATCTAGAACAAACTTAAAGACTTTGGAATCACTCATAAATCAACACTGGTAGCCATCAAAGGAAACGAACTCTTCCATGTTAATCAATGAACAATCTAAACCTCTAAAAATTTCACAACATCAGCAATTGGTTAAGGTGAACGCCTAAATTTTTTTTTCCTTTTAAGATAATCGTTCAGAGCTTTCCCATCCTTAAGAACTAGTGCTTACCAAAGGCCTTTTAAGTTAACCTTTTGAGACTTGGCGTCTACTAACTTAGTTTGTAAGCTATTTTGTTTGAAAATTAAAAGGATGATATAAAAAGAACATCCACCTTAACTTCAGTCATGATAAATCTTGACTTTGCTATATCAATTTTTTCGATTCAAATTTTAGTGATGCTACTCTTTTGTGCCCTTAAATTCATTTCTTCATCTCATTCAGAGATGTTTGAAATAATGATCTTCAACGATAAGAAAGAATTAACATTACAGGTTTTCAAAAGGTGAAGATGGCATGTCCATTACCCTTATATTGGAAAATCCCTGGTTGTAGTCATTTTGTAATTTTTACAACTTCTAATTAAGTAAATCCTTTACTAGTCTAGAACAAAAAGGTGATCTCATTTGGTAAAACCTAAAAAATAGATGAACTTTAACATTTCTCATAATCCAATAGGAGTATATAAATAAGCATAAAAAAGTGTAATGTTGATACTTATCCAACTACATAAGGTTGTATCCTTGAATTGATAAACATTGATTCTTTCATAATTTTTTTATTTAGGACTTTATTCATATAAAACTTATGGAATTAAATTTAATGAGTTAATTTGTCAAATGGGCATATTTTAAATAATATATCAACATTATTTATTTATCTATTTTATTATGTTCATTTTAAATTAATTTTTATTTATTTTAATAACATTTTTAAGCCAAATTTCATGGGTCAAGGAATATTATGGGACAATGCTCTTCCATAGCAATCATTTCATCATTTCCCATTATATCTAATTAGAAACTATTATACCTTTTAGTGGTGAATGAAATTAAGAGGGGGTGAATTGATTTTTCAAAATTTTGATAGACAAACTTGAGAAATCCAAACAATAAACTTTTGGAATGCAATTTAGTGAATGAAAATAAACAAT
>JBBYHO010032952.1:0-11261 GCA_038382025.1 Adansonia gregorii
AGATTTTTAGTGGAAAAAGTAATTCCTCTCTCGTACTTTCATTTTTTTTAATTTTATTTAATTAATTAATTTTAAATTATTAATTTTTTATAAATTTATTTTTAAATAAAAATATTTTTTAATAATTATTAAATAAAAATTTATTATATATTTTATTTTTTAATTTTTATAAAAATTTATTTTAATCTAATATCTTTAATAATTTTTTATCTCAAAATTAATTAATCACTATTTTATTTAAATTCAAATATACATCTTATCATTAATTTTAATTTATTAATATAATATTTAATTTCATCATTATCTTACTTTTAATTTTACCCTACATTCAAATGAATCTTAATAATTAAATGAATCTGTCCGTTTGTATCCCTAAAATTCTTGACCTAACACCCCGACATCCGTAATCGGACAGTCAATATCATTGCAAACTCCCCGTTGCTTCCAGAGAGTCAGTTACAACCCACGTTACACCTGTTAGCAGCAATTATTAGAGTCAAATTCCATGGCAGGAATTCTTGTCGATCTAAAATGACCAACTTCTACCAAAATTTTCGGAGCAAGCAAAAAAGCCCTGTAATTTTGCATTAGGTAAGCTTATCTTAAATATAAATTAATTTAATTCGATTTAAATTATAATTTAATAAATAATAAAATATTTAAATTTAATTATTTAAATTTATAATTAATTTTAATAAAAAAATATTTAAAAGTTTTTATTTAAATTTTTTATAGATAATAAATCTAAGTAATGTTTATTCAAGTCCTCAATACTCAAACTTATAAAAAAAATTAAATAATTTAAAATTCAACTTTTCATTAGCATAAATTCGGCGAAATACAGCGCACATGAAGCGCATTTGGATTTTTGCTCGTCACTGAAACCACTAATCCCGTCTAGGTGATCGGATTGTTTTATCAGTGCCAGTCGTAATCAAGGACGGTGCTTCTGATTATGACCATTTTTAGCTTTATTAGAATTAAAACCCCGGCGTCGGTGGGTTTTTTTAATTTTTTAAATAATTTAATTAATTATTAATTTTAAATTTTATTAAATAATAATTATTTATTTAAAATTTACATTTAGAATGGGTACGGATTTTAAATCAATATACAAATCAACATATAAATCAATTATTTTAAATACATCATTTAAAAATAAAATTTTTAAAAACTTTTTTTTAATCTGATTGAGTACGTACCGTAAATTAACTTGCAAATTAATATATAGATAAATCCCTTTAAATAGATTATTTAAATAAAAATAATTAATGAAATAAATTTTACTTTTAATTTTAATTTTAATTTTAATTTTAATTTTAATTTTAATTTTTTTGAGTAGGTTTTATATGAATTCTAAATTGATCTTTCAGTCAATGTAGAAATTAACTTTTAAATACATCATTTAAAAATAAAATAAAAATAACTAATAAAATATTTTTTTACTTATTTCCAAAGCCGATCAAATATGAACTCTTGATTACTCACAAGTCAACCTACAAATTAACCCTTTTAAATATATAATTTAAAAAATAAACAAAAATATCTTAATAAAAATAAATTTTAAAACTTTTAAATGCTTGTTAAGTACGTATCAAGCATCAACTGACAGGTCATGTATAAAAACAATACCATAAAATATATCATTTAAAAAATATAAAACTAAAACTAATTAATAAAACATTTTTTTCTAAGTGGATTGAATACAAAATCTAAATAAACCCATAAAAAGCATATTGAGTACAGATTCTAAAATGTCTCATGAATTACCATCCGGATTAATCCCATTATATACATAATCTTAAAAAATATCTAAAAAACATAAAAAAAATAATTAACAAAATATTTTTTCAAGTGAATCGGGTATAAATATCAAATCAATTCATAAGCTCTTATGTCGACCAACCTTTTAAGATACATAATTTTAAAAATGAATTTGAAAAATTAAAACTAAAACTCTAAATTTAAAAACAATTTTTTTAAAAAAAAAACAACCAAAGGAGTTTGCTGGTCATGTGTTGAGCAAAGAGCTCGTCACATGTCCAGCAATAGCCCCCTTAGGGGATTGTTTTTATAGATTCAGCATAGATTATCAGTATCTTGACTAAAAAACAAGGCTGCAAATTGTTATCTTGTACATTACCTTTTAATGGGTATAAAGACGGTTAATTGGAGTTAAAATATGAAAAATAATATTATTAGTTCCCACTCTTTTATTTAAATACATATTTTTTTTCATCTGACATAATAATTAAAAACTTATTAATCTAATAATAGTATCTGTTATAGATAAAAATTAATTAATAATATACCCTAATTAAAATAGAATATTTGAAAGTAGAATGAATGACTAGAACAATACACTCTTAATTTTCTTGGAGAGTCAATACATATTGGATGAACCAGCATTTTACAATTAAGTTTATATTTGACCGAAAGAAATGCCAGTTAATTAATGACGTTTGAATAAGAGCAGGAAGAGTGTGAAGCCAAGTAGTATTGATTCTAAGAGAGTTGATGAATGTTTTACTGTCTATTCTTCATTTTGGAATCTTGTGTTTGTGTCCTCAGAAGTCTTTAATGCCTTTTCTATTTCTCTATTTTTTTTATTATTTTAAGAAAAGCACTAATTTTTCTTTTAAGAAATACATGTTTTAAATCACAGTTCGCACTTTGAGACATAAGCAGCAGCCACAATAGTCATAGTTTTCCTATTTCCCATTTCTCTATTCTCAGCCCCTTTTTCTTGGGGTTCTTCGATGTCTTAGTTGTTTGTTCTTGCACGGTGGTGTCTTGGTCCATCGGGTTCCCAGAAATGTTAAAAGTGAGGGTAGCTGTCATCATCGTCAAAGTTAAAATGTTGGAAGGATTTGTATCAGAGTTTCAAATGAAGAGAGGTTGAAGTATTTCTTTGCAGATGATAGTTTTAATTCTTGTTTTGTTGACGCGATCGAATTTCTTACTATTGCGTAATTTGATGAAGGCTTAACTTTTATTTGGGTGATACTCTGATTTCGATTGAGAAGTTTTCTATTATTAAGAACGTAATATTCAGCTTTTTTTATTTAGGGTTACTTACAATAAATGATCCCTTTATTATACTATTTTTCACAATTAAGCATCTAAAGAAAATTTTGACTCATCCGTATTATTATTTCGTTAAATATATAAATATTCTACATTAACGCTACTAAATAAATGCTAACGTGAGACTTGACATCTAATTCAATTGTCACACGAGAAATTTTTAGAAATAATAACTTAACAATTTTTGTTAAGTATTACCACTTTATTAAATATTAAATGTCACGTTAATATGTATTTAACGACGTTAGTGCAGAATATTTACATATTTGACAAAATCACGTGTGCCAAAATTTTTTTTAAGCACTCAATTGAAAAAGTAACATAATATAAAAAAATCCATTTATATAATTAATCCTTTAATTTATGCTTCTGCTGTTTATTTGCTTTAATAGATGCTGCCATTTTTATTAACTTTAATAGGTTTGGCCTGCTTTTATTGTTTGGGTAATCTTTTAGTTGGTTTCAGTGTTATTTTTTCCATCTAGTGTTTTGATCCAGTTTTACTAATTCTGTGTCCTAATAAATTCTATTAATAATATTTTGCATACTTGTTGATTTTCATGTGCAATTTATTTATGTTGACTCTTCAACTTTACACATATTATTATCAAGGAATAACTATTTTTGTTATTATTTTATATTGAAGTCACTGACTACGTCAGCTATTGTATCACTTAAGTTGAATACATTTTTTCTTCTTTTGAAAAGACTTAAGTTGAATAGTTGACTAGGGTAATTAACAATTAATTATCCCTAAATCTTAATCACACATGTTTTTCATTTATTTTCCCTCTAATAAAAACAAAATAGATTGATTAATCACAATATTAGAGACTGAGTTAATAAAAAAAATTCTCTTACAAATCTATGTTAATTGTCCTAAAAGAACACGGATGCTCGCAAAGGTGCTAGAATGACAAAAAAAAAAAAAAAAAGAAAGTTATGGTGCATCAAAAGTCCATTGATTAATATTCGAGAATGCAAAAGATTCCATATCACATTTTAAAGTCGCTACTATTACTTGTTAAATGAAAAACATTTATATCATTAAAAAGACATATATTATCCTTTTTTCAATTCTTTTGTTGAATTTTTTTCCATATATTAACGTTAGCTTTTTGAATGTCAAGATAAAATTAAATGAAAAAGGAATATTCTCTTAAATGTTTCATTGAAATAATTAAAAATTAATAAATTATTAAAATTTTAACAATTAACATTGAGTGTTCATTTTATAAAATATTAATTTAATTTTTTTTGAACTTTTTTTTCAACTCTTTCTTCAATAAAATAAAAATTTTATGTTCATTTTTAATTTTTTATAAATTAATTTATTAATTGTTAATTTTCAAAATGAATTATTTGAAGAATTTTTTGTTGTTAATTTTTATCTTCAAATCATCTAAGTAGCAAAATTCAATTAATAATCAAAGTTCTAGTGCTAAACCTCAATAAGAAAGATCGAAGCTTCGTTTCAAATTTCAATTAAATACAAGTAAAGTGGCAAATTTTCCTTTAATCTCAATGGACGGTTGATACCAGTTAAAATAAAACATATTGGCAAATTTCAGCATCCACCTACAATATGGCAAATTTGCACTTTTAACTTTTATATGTAAAGAGTGTATAGAGAACAGACAGATTTACTTATATTGGCACAAATTAACTAATTTTATGTGCTTTTATAATTTCATATACATATTTTAACATATTAACTATTGAATTTAATAATATTATCTTATTCATTGTACACGTAAAGTTTTGAATCAGTTTAATACAGATATCATGTCAATTGAGATATAATATTTTCATGTATATCTAATAATTAATCTTTTTAAAATTAAACAAATAGTTATAAATTTTTAATTTACTTAAAATTTGACGTACATAATCTATGTAAAAAATGTAAAAGATAGAATGATCAAATTAAATAAATAGAAATCATATAAAATTACAAAAAAAGTGTAAAATTAATTAAACCTGATCATTGAAATGAAGAGACCAACACTTTTTTCACCATACATATGTATATATACATATAGCTATGTTCTATAAATAGAAGCCATCAAATGCTTGAAAACAATCACATTTGAAAGGCACATGGGTTTGTTAAATTAAAATTTAATTTTATTAGGTTGAAAAAGAAGAACTATAGTTAGGGTTTTTCCCCCCTTTTTGATTGTAAAGTGGAGGAAAATTAGCATGGAGGATTTAAATAAAAGCAAGGAAAAGGAGGCGGTTCGTTATAGGGGAGTGAGGAGAAGGCCTTGGGGAAAATATGCAGCTGAAATTCGAGACCCTTCAAAGCGTAGTTCACGTTTGTGGCTAGGCACATTTGACACGGCAGAGGAGGCTGCTCGAGCCTATGATCGCGCCGCGTTTAACCTCAGGGGCCAAATGGCCATTTTGAACTTCCCCACTGAGTACTATAATCACGTGACGATGGGTTCGTCCCCTTATCCATCGTCTTCTAATGTTGCTAACAGCTTTGATCAGAAAGGAAGTTCATCATCTAGTGGGAAACAAGAAAAGCAGGTTTTCGAGTTCGAGTATTTGGACGACAAGGTGTTGGAGGAGCTTCTTGAAACTGAAGAAGAGAAGAAGAAGAAGATAAGATTGGAAGACTGACATTTGTTAATTAATGTTCAATGCACTTTGGTTTCGGTTGAATAATTTTCTTTCTTTCTTTCTAGGTTTGTATCTAATCACCAAACTATCATGAATCAGATCATACGGGGAGACTTAATTAGATATTTTAAAGAAAGAGGATTTTTAGCTTTCCCTGCTTTAAAATCGTATTCTCTTGCATATGTTAATGGCTTCCTGGCATTTCATAATCAAATTTTTGGGTCTTTTCCTTTGTTATCAAAATCAATTGATTTTAAATTAATTAATTTTAAATTGAATGGTTAAACACTTTCTGTTTGCTCGAAGGCTTAGTAAATATATGGCTCAACTTTTTTTTTTTTTTTTTGCTAATAAATATATGGCCCAATTGGTGATTAGTGAAGGCAGCACAGGCAATTTAGTATAGGCAAGTTTCATATTATGATTAGGGATGAAAAGTCGGACAGCATCAACTGGTAGGATAGGTTTAGTGAGAGTGAAGCTAGCTGAGGTTTTTGGGGAGGTAAACTAGTGTAGTCGGTACTTTATCGATATTGGTTGGTATAGGTAGTAAGTATCGATTTTAAAGTAAAACAAAATGATATCAATAGTGTATCGTTTTAGTTCTTGTATCGATCCTTACTTGTCATATTGATCGTACCAACTGATATCGGTCTGTACGAGTATGCACTTATCCGTAAAAGATTTTATTTGTTTTTAATTCCACTTATTTGATTTTGAACTATTTTATAATTTTTGTATGTCTTGATCATTTTTATTTTTTTCATAATTTCATTAAAAATAAAATATATTGATTAGTTAGGCTATTGTACCTAATTAATAATAAGTTGCTATATTTTTTAAAAATATTTTTGTACTTATTTATTTGATTTTTTTAATATTAAAAGTTTAATTATAAAATTTATATTTGCATGTAAACGTATGTAAAGGTACATGAGGGCAGTCTATTTACATGTTTATATATTTTAGCAAGTTACTTGAAATAGGCTAAATATATAAATAGATGAAAAATAACAATGAACCTAAAATGGTATGTTGAAACATATTAATACTAGTATGTAGCAATAACAAAACAAAAATAATATGCTTATTGGTAGAGTACTAACTACTTGAGTAAACACAATACAAAGATAAAGAGAGTTAAAACATTTCTAAAATTAATACGTTGGTCTTAACCAACAACCAAAGGATAAATATATAATATATTTATTTAATGAGTCATTACAAGATGATAATAATAATAATAATAATAATAATAATAATATTGAAAATTTTTTAAATTTTTTTGGGAGCCAAGACAAATAATTATATTTGTCTATAAATTCTAAAGCACAAAATTAAGTTATAGACAAAAATTAAAAACAAAAAAAAACTTAATGAATATAAATTTTGTTTTAAGAACAATTTAATTATATTTAATACGTATAAATACATATAATAAATAATATATATATTAAGAGGATTTCCAGACCTAAACATAACTATCCTCTGCCTTGGGATTAATCAAGAACTAAGGCTTGTTTAAACTAGTACTATACACAGAATCGAATGTTGATTGAATTGCCCTAAAATCCGCTTGGCCAATAAATTACTAGAGACAATGGAGAGAAACCGATTTTTTTTTTAATTTTCTTTTCACAAATTTTTTTTAGGTGAAGAGATTTAAACTCATAATCTCTTAAATTTAAATTAAAGATCATACTATTAAGTTAAAATATATAATTTTTAATTATTTACTATATTTATTATTTATTTAATATTAAATAATTTTTAATATTTAAAATTATTTTAATTCAAACTAATTAATTTAATTAATTTAATCGTTTGAGCTAATTAAATCGATAATTAAAACTTATATTGATTTAACTTTTGATATAATTTTTTAACCTTATAATGAATTTATTCTTTTAATATTTGAGACTGCCAAAATAGAACTTTAATATCGGGAATTAAGGTTTTAGCCCTCTGATAACATAGCAGAAGATTGTTAGCGCGATTTCGAACTCATGAATAGAAAGAAAACTCACTTGATGCATTAAAAGCACTCGCGAGGCTTAAGGTTCTTCGTTACTTTTGCTCAAGTCATATACAGACATTATATTTCGGCTCGTCACCTAAAGGTTAATTATTGGATTTGGACCCAAGTTGTCCAACAATGACATTTGTCCTTTAGGTAATAAGTCCAATTCCAATCGATGAGGGTGCCTAAATCGGGTTCGGGTCGGATATTTTCCAACAACAAGTTTTTCTATGTTTTTTAATTAAAGTTAAATACTCATTTAGTATTTGTATTTTAATTTAATTTTTAATTTAGTATCTTAAAAAATAAATTATCAACTTAATATCTGAATTTTCATTTTGTCATTGACCCTTTGTACTAACATTTTTAGTCAAACACTAACATAACAATCAATAATCAATATGAGCATGATATGTGATAAAAAAATATCACATCATCAGTGTCGTGTCATCATGAAAAAATTTAAAATATTTAAAATAGAAAATTTTAAAATTTTTTAAAAATTTTATGTTGTCATAAGACCAATGACATTGTATTTTTCACGTATCAAATTTTTATTAGTTGTTGACTGTTACATCAGCATTTAACCAATAGTGTTAGCTTAAAGAGCTAACATACTTAATGAAATGAAAGTTCAATTACCAAATTACAAATTCTTTAAGGCCAAGACTACTAAGAATAATAGTATATTTTTTTTATAACTTCTAATGCATAAAATTAAGTTATAGACAAAAATTAAAAAAAACTAATTAAATATAAATTTTATTTTAAAGCCAATTCTGGTATGTTTACTATATAAATAAATAAATATATATATATATATATTGAGTGGATTTTCAAAACCAAAATATAACCACCCTCCACCCTTGTGTTTAACCAAGAAATAAAACATGTTCAGTCTAGTACTATATATAGTATTAGATGTTGATTGAACTACCCTAAAACCGACCTAGCCAATAAGTTACCATAGCCAACCGAAAAAAACCGATATTATTAAATTTTCTTTTCAAAAATATTCTTGTAGGTGAAAAAATTTGAACTCATAATCTCTTAAATATATATATATATATATATTAAAGACCATATCTTTAAATTAAAATACATATTTTTATCAATTATTTATTTAATATTAAAAGTATTTTTAACATTTAAAATTACTTTAATTTTAGTGATTAAAATTCAAATTTAACCTTATATGATTATTGGTGTGATTTCAGATTCATGAATAGAAAGAAAATTTACATGCTCCATAAAAAATGATGGTATAAACAAGATATCCGTATTCATAAGCTATTTGAGTTTGATTTAAAAGAAAAAAAAAGTCAAATTCAATTTGGTCATCATCGAGTCAAGCTTAAGCTATCGAAGGCCAAGTTTAAACTTCTTAAAATCTGATTTTAGTAACTCACAACGATAAGTGAGCTTCATCATTTACGGTATATTTTTTAATAATTTATTATTAATTTACTATTTTACTCTTGTTATATATACTTAACAAGCTAAAACTTTTTTTTTCTAGTCTATCATTCTTCGGCTTTTTTATGTTAATAATATAATTTTTTTATTTACAAAAATAGGTCATTTTCATATTATTTGTCGAAATAGGCCAATTTTTCAAATTAATTGAGAAATCGCCATTTCAAATAATGATTTCTCAATGTGTAAATTTTAGTTGAAATATCACCAAATCAGATGGTGATTTCTCAACTTGTAGTAAGAAATCATCAAATGAGATGGTAATTTCTCAACAATTGCAAAAATTTCTCAACAATTGTAAAATCCGGTGATCAAAATTTTGAAAATTGGAAAACTAATTGAGAAATTGCCACATCACATGGTGATTTCCCAAAATGGGAAATTTTTTTGGTTTTTTTTTGGCTTTTTGTTAAATTATAGGGGTCACTTACTCGTGACCCTTATAATTTAGGCTGCAATAGCCTTTATAGAGGGATATGGCTTCTGACTTCTGTCATATCCCTCTAGGGTCACCGGTATTTTACCCGTGACCTTTGTTTGATGGAGGGACGGAGGGAGCCCTCCATAAAAGGAGCTCCCTCCGTCCTCTTATCAATGTAACCAAAACGAAAAAAAATTCTATGAGAATAATATAATCAAGTTAAGGTGTTATTGAAAGTTAAGTAATCGAGTTAAAGCTTTTTTACAAGTATGGTTGAATTTATTCGTAAAAGTAATTTTTGATATGATTATATAATTTTTTTTGTGATTATGTTTTATTTTTATTTGTAAAAGTTCATTAATATTGACTATAATTAATTATAGTCACTTGATAATTATAATTAATTATACGTAATATTTATTTTAATTTTTATATATGATTTTTTAAATAATTCAACTTAAAATCATGCAATTTTTATTATTAAATATAAATTATTTAGTAATAGTTAAATTACTTTTTGTTGTAATTAAGTTAAATTTTTGTTCACTTGATGATTGCAAGAAAAAAGTTAAATATAACTTTGAAGCATTCAAATATTTCAAAGGTATGCAATTTTTTTGTAAAAATTTAGTTTAATTTTTTGTTTTTAGGCTAGGTAATGATGAATTTAAATGAAATTTTTTGTTGTAGAAAAAATTTTGATCAATTTAATGGTGTCATCATCATCGTCGTCGTTATTAAGATTACAAGAGTATCATATATCATCAAGGGTACTATCTGAGGTACTAAATTATAAATTTTATTAATGATATATTTAAAACTAATCTTTTCTCGATGCCATTATTTCAAATGATAAAACATACATCATTAGAGTATACAATTACGTATATGTAATATTTGTTTCCATCATATTATAAAAAAAGAGATCATTAATTCTTGATTAACTAATATTTACAATCAATTGAAAATTTGATTAAGTGGTGAAAATTTATTCTCACATGAAGGGTTTTAGTCTTGTTAGGTAATCTAGATCTCAAAATATTTAATAAAATTTAAAAACTCCTTCATTTTTCAATTGTGTGATTAGTCTAGGATTATTAAATATACTTTTCTTAATATTAAGATTGACAATTAATTTATTGAACCTTGAAAATTTATTTTTTTATTTAATTTATAATGCTAAGTTTCAAGCACATACTCTGGGTTACATTCATATATATAAAAAAACACAAAAAAAAGTTAATGATTAAATAAGTTATTATAGAAAATGAATCTTTTTGTAAGCGGGACCAACTTGTCGAAATTGAAACCTGTCAAGCGGGGTCTATAGTTACATGGGAAAAAATTCAATAGACAATTAATAATGGCATTGGCAAAATTAAAAAAAAAAAAACAAATAATGGTAGCTTGGATTTTTTTCCCCTTCCCATTAGTTTGAAATTTTTAGAAATAAAATACTAATAGTATTTGATAGTTTTATTTGCCAATTATTAATGTATAAAAAGCTCAATCTTAGAAGTTTTTCTTAGCCAAAAGTTCAAAAGTATATTTAGAATAAATAAGATAACTGATAATAATACTTTGCTCGATAAGTTGATAATAATCGCATAAGAGCTTGTGATATATATA
>JBBYHO010032974.1:0-11261 GCA_038382025.1 Adansonia gregorii
TCTTTTATCTTTGTCTTGTATATCCACTTTATGCCGATTGTCTTTTTCCCTTTTGGAAGCTCCATTAACTCCCAAGTATTGTGTCTTTCAATAGCTGCAATTTCAACATCCATAGCCTTCCTTCACTTTGTTTCTTTGACAGCATCTTCAAAAGCAACTAGATCACAGACTGTAAATAATGTAAAATGTGTAAGTGGGTCTGAGGACTGATCAATCTAGTTACCTCACAGTCTTCCATCCATGCAGGCCTTCTCCTAACACGTTGAAGTCTTTCCTCTACTTCTACAGCTAGAATATTTTGAGTGACAGATGATTGTTGCTCATTGTTGACAAGTGGCTGCTGCCTTCTTTCTTCAATTTCACCCTCAAAATCAGTATTTATCAATTGTTCAGGCTTGCTTTCATCCAAAATCCAGAATTGTTCTTCATTAAAGAACACATAGCGACTAATGACATTTTTCTTGGTGATAAAATTATAGAATTTGTATGCTTTTGATTGCACACTGTCACAAAAAAAATGCACTTTTCTCCTTTGTCATCAAGTTTACTCCTTTTTTGATCTAGAGCAAGTGCATATGCTATGCAACCAAAAATTCTGAAATGATCTACACTTAGTCTTCATCCACTCCAAGCTTCTTCGGGAGTCATATTTTGAATAGCAAATGTAGGGCTTCTGGTTAGTAAATGAATGCTCCAGTTGATAGCCTCAGGCCAAAAGCATTTTTGAACTCCACTTCTTGCCATAATAGTTCGCACCATGTTCAAGATTGTATGATTCTTCCTCTCCAAAATGCCATTCTACTATGGCATATAAGCTATTGTAAGCTGTTTTCGAATTCCATGGTCCTCAAAGAAATTTACAAATTCTTGTGAGTTATATTCTCCGCACGATCACTGCGAAAAATCTTTATAGGCATCCCTGCTTCTTTTTCAACTCTTGCTTTGAAGTTTTTGAAAGCTGAAAAAGTTTTAGATTTTCCTACAAAAAATAAACCAGCTTTCCGACTATAATCATCAATGAACGTTATAAAGTAACATTTACCACCATGTGATGTTGAATTTATGGGTCCATACAAGTCATTGTGAATGACCTCTAACACTTACTTTGTTCTCCACGATCTGTCTTTCGAAAAAGTGTTTTTATGTTGTTTCCCAACCACACATTCTTCACAAATTTGAGAATGACTTTTAATTTCTGGTAGACCTGTCACCATGCTCTTCTGCTGTAATGTTTTCAGCCCACCAAAATTAAAATGCCCATGGCAAAAATGCCATAACTAGGCCTCATCCTTTATTCTTGCAGAAAAGCATAAGTGAGTAATGTTATTGAGATACAAAGGGAATATCCGATTTGTTGTCATGTTGATTTGAGCAATTAAACCTAATTTTTCATCTAAACTGCAGTGAACTCCTTTTTCAATAGTGATCTCATATCCTTTCTCCTGGAGCTGACCAACACTAAGAAGGTTAGTTTTCAAATCTGGAACAAAGTAAACATTAGAAATAACCAAGTGGTGTTATTTTTCACATAGATCTTAACATGGCCTTTGCCCATAACTGAAACTGAAGTTTTGTCACCAAAAGTCACAGTATTACAAAAATGTTTCATCTAAGTCTGAAAATACAGACTTATCTCCATACATATGATTATTGCATCCACTATCTAAGTACCACACATGCTGGTGAACATCTTCTTTTGCATGACATGCCATCAAGAGAGAAACTTCTTCTTCTTTCTCTATAAAGTTTGATTGCCCACCTGAATCTTTTTTAAAATTAGTCCTATATTCAGACTTATAATGCACATACTTTTAACATCGAAAGCTTTTGATATGCGACTAGTAATGACCTTTTCCTTTGGTCCTGGAGTCAGCTCCATGGTCCTTACCTGCTCTAGAGTCAGCTACAAGATTCTGACCTGTTTTTTTATAAGAATTCATGTCCTTCCATTTTCCTTTTCCAGTCCTAAACTCTTTGGGTTAATTGCTGCTTTCAGAGCTAGTTCTTCTTTCTCCTACTGGACAACTTTCTGCTCATGAACCGACAAAGAACTTTGTAATTCATCTAGTGAAAGCATATCTATGTCTTTAGATTCTTCTATTGAACGAACAATGAAATTAAATTTTAGTGTCATTGATCGGAGAATTTTCTCCACAATAGTCACGTCCTCTATTTTTTCTCCATGGATCTGCATCTTATTAGCAATCATCATGGTTCTAGTAAAAAATCCGTAACAGATTCACCTGACTTCATGCGTAAAGTCTCAAATTCAGTCTGTAGTCCCTGAAGTTGCTGCAGTTTTGACCTTACATTTCCTTGATACGTCTTCTTCAAGGATTCCCAAATCTTCTTAGATGTATCTTTACAAAGAATTGTCTCCAATGTTCCTCGATCAATAGCTTGAAAGTGATAGTTCTTAGCCTTAAGATCTTTCAACTTTAATGCTTCTAAGTCTGCTTTCTGTGCCTCTGACAACACTACTCCAGTTATCGGCTCTTCTATTCCAGATTGGACAACATGTCAATACTCCATGGACTTTAAGAAGTTCTCCATCAACATGCTCCAATGATCATAACAGCCATCAAATTGTGGAATTGCTGCTGCACAAATGTTGCTTCAGACACCATTTTGCTACCGCAAAGTAAGGTTAAGTAGAAAAAGAATGCCAACTGCTGCTACACTTTCGTACCCCTTGTATTTCCCTTTAGTTTATTTGCTTTCACTTTCCGTACCCAAGCTCTGATGCCACTGTTAGGTGAAAGAAAAATAAACAATAAAAAAAACTGAAATTAAGCTTTATTGCTTTTGAAAACTTACTGGAACACTATAAGAGACTGCTCCATTTATAGAGCTGTAACTAACTGAAAAACAAAAAATTAGGAAATGTAGTTATTAATCCCTATGGACTAGGTAAACTAAAATAACAAATTAACAAAACTCAAACAAATTCCTACTAACATGGTCAACAAAGAAATTCAGCAGATATTCCTAACATAGAGGCTCACTTCACTTCTCATAGCTCTATACTAGAAGAAAAGAAATGTGGAATGGCCCCAAGAAATAAAATAGAAGCTACAAGCAAGGACAATTCATGGAAGGGGGTCAAGGTAAAAAATTTTATTGTGTTTTGTTACGTCTGTCTTTTCAATCTTAATTTTTTGATAAATCTTTATTTATTTATTTATTTATTTAGTTTTTATTATTTAATGTTCTATTTGGACGAACAGTAAGACTGATTTTCTGATATTAAAAATGGCAATGACAGTAATATTAATTACTATGGTGATGAGATTGGATGCTGTAGCAGTGAGATTAAAAGCGATGGTGAAGTACGAGTTTGGATTCAACCATTGTGGTGATGGTGATATGAATTATAGTGAGAAAGTAAAATGACTATTAAAGATTTAGAATAAAATATGTGTATATATATAATAAATAATTAAAAATTATTATTTAAATATGTTTGTTTATATATAAAATAAATAATTACAAATTATTAAGATCATATTTCTATTAAATAATTAAATATCTATTAAAATTATATTTATCTCAAATAATAATTAAAATTATTGATTAAAAAATTTTAAAAATATATTTTAAAATTTAAATTATAAACTATTAAATTATATTTATACTATTTATTATTATTTAAGTAATGATTTATTTTTATTATTTAAGTAATTATTACATAATAATAACATTTATTTATTATATTAATTAAAAATTATATTTATTTCTTATTAATTGATAATTAAAATTTAATAAAAATGATAACAATATAGCAAATAATATTTTTGTATTTTTTATTATGTAACTATTTATTTTTAATTAATTCATTTTATTATACAGTGATAATTTTATATATTTATTAAATTATTATATAATAATAAAAAATAAAAGAAAACATTGTTGAGCTTAAAGCTCCATAGTTGTGAAAGTGTCGAGGGCCTTTATCTCCACCAGAGCTCAAAGTTTTAGTTGAGAAGTCGAAAGGTAGCACACCAAGTCCGTGCTACCAATGTGTGCCAAATGCACAAAGAGACATGAATAGGGTAAAAAGTTGCCCTAATCATGTCGCAATACGACCCGTTTGAATCCAAATGAGGCTTGAATCATCTAAAAATGATCAAATGAAAAGGAAAAAGAAAGTGAAAAAGCTTAAAGCTGAGTTAGCAATGTGAAGTTAGGGACAATAAACACGTTAAAAGCCCTAGAAGAGCCTCACTTGACAATTACCTAGAAGGAAGGGATTCATCCCTTGCTGCTACTTAATTCACTGGATGCTAAGCTCATTGTAATTTTGTTTGCCAAAAACAATGGTGATTAATGATATTTCACTCTTAGGGTGAATTTCCCGTGAATTTTTTTTTTAACGATTATAGATATTTTAATATAAATTTGAGCTTTTTATCCTATATAATAGATTACATTATCATGTTTCAATGCGTCTTATGCAGTTAATATTGGGAATTTTGTAATCTGTTTAAATTAAAATACTGTAAAACAACTTCTTGTTAAAACAACATTGCTTTAGATTAAAGTCAATATTATAAAAAAATTACACGAATGATAATTTTATCAAAAAAAAATCAAAGAACGAAATCTGATCGAGTCAAATTTTGTAACTTCTGACCTTAAGATCTTTATTGCCTCCCCAAACATGTTTGACAGATTCTGCAATACATCTCTCAGGCCTCTTTGATCTTATTACTTATTGATAATACTTTCAACGACAACACGATGAACCAAAACAATGTTTGTATTTCTCTTTCGAAAATAGTGCAAAGAATAGATAAAAAGCTCATTGTATTTTTTCTTTAACCTCTCGACAATATTGAAACGGTTTCATTTTTTTATATAATAAAACCAAAAAAAACATTTTAAAAGTAATTAGGATGGGAAAACCATTTAAGAAATTCAACAAAAATTAAAGCTATGTAATGTTTTAAACTTTAAAACAAAATCTCAAACTATTACGAATGTTTTTATCAAACCACAAGCCCACCTTCTCTTTCTTTTTAAGTGGGCAACTTGAAAACACTTTTTTATTAACCTCGGATATCAATTGTGTAATGTAGTTTTATACTACTTGTTAATGTATGACAACCTATGTATTCATATGCATATTTTGTATATACACATTTAATTTTGCATTGATATCTAATCATCACCCACATGAACAGAAATTGTATGATTAAAATAACAAATTCACTCATAATGAAAGAGAATATCTCTGAGGAGTTATTGCATCTAGATAGGTAGCTTTTAGCCTTGAACCTTATGTAGCGACAACTATCTGATTTACTTGGCTAATTAGTGAACTTGATGTCTTGAACTATTCAACATTTCATATAAACCCAAATAATAGGTGCCACATAGTCATTCTTCAAACACCATTGGTTCTCACAGTTGTGTTCATTTTGGCTCTATATACGTGTTGGTTCTAAGAGTGCTTTATAATATTTAGCCTTATTAACTCATAGAAATGGCCAAATTTCATACTCATATAGGTGATTTCTTATTCAGGGCATCGTGCAATACTCCACTTGATCTTGTCAAGCTATAAGAATCATTAAAAGCATAACTTAACTTTTTCATTGACAGCATTGATTCATCATAGGAATAGGTAAGAGTGTTTTAACATTTTTAGTTGTTTCACTAAGTTAGCATAATTTAGTTATCCTTTTGAACCTAGATCTTTGGATCTCCAGTTTACTAGGTTGGGTTTCCATTATGCAACTTTGAATTTATAGGCTTGAGTCTTATTCTCCCTGATGATTTAAAGACTTCATCCATTGTTAAGCTTTTCGTTAATGGATTTACGATATTATTCTTTAATTTCACATAATCAAAAGAGATAATTCCATTTTGGAGTTGTTGCCTCATGGTATTGTGTCTTCGATGAATTTGTCGAGACTTACCGACATACAAAGTTTTTATACCTTACCAATTGTAGATTGGCAATCGCAATGTATACATATTGTCAGCACAAGTTTCAGCCAACCTGGAATATCTTCTAAAAGGTTCTGAAGCCATTTCGCATCTTTTCCAGCTTGGTCTAAAGCTATAAACTCAGATTCCATAGTGGATCTGGGTATACATGTTTGCTTAGAAGATTTCCATGATACTATAGCTCTTCTGATTATAGAGACATATCCACTAATGGATTTTGAGTCTTTAGTATCTAATATCTAATTCATATCATCGAACCCTTCAAGTGCAACTAGATATCTCACATAGTGCAATCCGTAACTAGGGGTATATCTTAAATATCTGAGCACCCTTACAATTGATCCTGTCTAGGATTATTTATTTATCTACTCAGTTTAATTACTAAGTAGGCTATATCTAGTATTGCGCAGTTCAAAAGATACATTAGACTACCAATTGTTCACGAATATTCTACCTGAGATATCACGTCACAACATTCTTTGTTAGATGTACATTAACATCTATGGGTGTTAAATTTCTGAAAGATCTTATGTACATAATAATCATAAGACAATACTGGTCCATCTTATGATTTAGAAATTTTAATTCCTCAAATCATGTCTGCTAAACCCATATATTTCATGTCAAATTTACTAGTCAACCATGCTTTGGTAGCTTTGATTATCTCATCATTACTGGCTACGATTAATATATCATTTACATACAGACAAACAATGACATAGCTCTCATGTGTATTCTTTATGTATACACATTTATCACATTCACTAATACGAAACAAATTTAACAGCATTGTATTTTCAAAATTTTGATGCCATTATTTTGGTGCTTATTTTAAACCATATAATGATTTAACAAGTTTACACACCTTTCTTTCCTATCCCGAAAACTTAAACCTTTTGGTTTGGTTATTGCAACATGGCTCAAATACAAATCCTGACTAGCCCAACTTTAAAATGGCGGGTGTACCCTTTGTTCCTATATATATCTCTCACGGTTTTTTAATATTAGGGGCTATATCATTATTATTTTTCTCTTTATTTTTTGTGTTTAGGGACTAATTCGTGGAGATGAATTGCTCACTTAACTTAACCTTAAATAGTCATTATGAAACGACCATTTATTTTGGAGTTGCCACCAATCTATTTTTGGTAGGTAAGATTGGTCACTCATCGAAGTTCATATTCAAGGGTTACGGAACCTTTAAAAACAAACTCTGAGGTCTACGTGGATACCAGAGAACACATAAAATCAGGAGTCGATTACAATCATGACTAAAGATCGATCCCTCTCATGATGCTCGGCAAATGGTACCTTATTAATCACATGTTTACTTAAATTTTGATATTTACTCAGTTTAAAATTTTGGTATTTAAACGTAATTCTCATTTTCTAAAATAAAATTTTATGAAGCAAATTTATTATTCTACTTGAGAAAATTGAGTTTTTAATATTTTTAAAATTGTAATATTTCTTATACCCTATCGAAGGACTAAAGGAACAAAAACGGTTTTATTATTATCTTTTGTACTCTACTGGAGAACCATTGGAATATGAAAAGTTTTAAAAATCAAAATATCTTTTATACCCTACTAGAAAACTAGAGGAATACAAAAGTTTCATTTTTTTTTTTTTGAAATTCATAAAATCTTGATTTTCATTTTGAAAAGGATATTTTATTATTAAACACCTTCGACATAGAAACATCTTGGTGACCCAAAGGACTTGATGATATCATAATTGAATGAATCTATACCTACTATGCACCTTCGATAAGTATCCTAGTGATCATATAGGACTTGGTTCTAATATAAATTAACAAAATATCCCTAAGGTCTACTTTGATGTTAAAGTATCTAGATAACCCTAAAAGACTTGATAACTTTATAAAATGATGAGCCTATCCGTATTATGCACCTTTGACGTAGAAGTATGCTGGTGATCACACAGGACTCAATTCTAAGAAATTACTAAAATACCTTTAAGGTCTATCCTCGACATCAAAGTATCTCGATGACCCTAAAGGGCATAAAAAATGGTAAAAAAATGACATTTTTACCCTAAATGAGTAATATGGACATTAAAGTAACCTAAAATAAAAAAATTACAATTAGACCCCTAAACTTTTTAAAGTTATATTTTGTACCCTTTCGGAGAGCCGAAAGAATAAAACTTTTTTAATACTCTACACCAAACTAGAGAACTGGACGAATGCTAAAAATAATTAAAATGTCCTAAATAGGGAAATTTAATGTCAAAAATGACCATTTTGACTTAAAAGGCTAGGTTTTCGTAACGGTCCCATAACTTTTCTAAATTTATAAATCGATCCTTATATAATAAAAACACAAAATTAAACATTAAAAATATCCAAATCAAGAAAAAAGATCACATCAAAAAATTATAAAAGAGGTTCGATGAATTACATTTGGCCTTGGAACAAATTTTTCAATATTTACAAATAAGCCTATAAACTCTCTAAAATTACAAAAAGGTTCACAAAGGGTTAAAATTGTATGAAATACATTTAAACATATTAAAAATATATGAAAGACACTCCTAAAGATGTATGGAACATTTGACCAAACATAGATGGCCTTGAAACAAAATTTTACAACTTTTGCAATCAAGTCCCTATATTATTTAAAATACAGAATCAAACATCAAATGCATCAAGATCTACTTGGAAAGCACACAAAAGTCACAAGGAATTTATGGCCAAGTACCTTTGGCTTGAAAAAAATTTTGTAATTTTGCAGATAAGTCCCTAAACTTTTTAAAATTACAAAATGACCTTAAAATGATAAAAAAATGCATGAAACATATTTATACAATTTAGAATAAGTATGAAAACATCTGTAAAAGGTCACAAGACATATTCGGCCAAGCTTGTATGGCCAAGAAAAAATTTTACAATTTTTTATAATTTGGTCCCTATGTTTTCCATTATTATGAAATAGCCTAAAAAATTAAAACATCGTAAAATCACCCATATTATTTTTGGCCAAGCTTGCAATCACCCTTCCAAGGCCTTCAAAATGTTGGATAAATTATTTTTTGGTCTCCAGAAGTTTCAAATATTACATAAAGCATGAAAAATTATTCAAGAACTTCAATCATTTTCGGCTAGTATGGAAAATAATCAAAAAATATTTTTTTTTCATCATATATTTTCATGAACATCAATACACATACATGCCATAACTATTACAAAGCTTAAAAATGCATTAAAAACATAATAAATAACAAATAAATGAACCAAAAATCAAGAAAAAATATTAAGAAAAATAACATAAAAATTTATACATGAAAATAACAATATTTCTACTAACAAATACAAATTATCAAGATAATAATCAATTTATTGCTAATAAAAATTAAATAAAACAACAAAATCAATTAATTTTGTTCACAACCATCACACTTGGCCTTCTAAAATGGATTAAAATCCATGAGCACAAGTATGATTTTGGCTTACTAAAAAGAAGAAAAATAAAAAATAACAAAAACTAAAAATTTTCAAAGTATTTTTACCTTGAAAGTGTAAAAAATATGTGAAAATTTTGATTTTGTTAATTCTTTTTTTGTGCTTTTTGTTGGAGAACTATTAAGCATCACTAGAAGCATTCTTCCCAAATTTGTAGAGGAAATGAGTCAACCAAGATGTGGAGCTTCTAGCAATTTTTACATTTTTCCTTTTTTTTCTTTTTTCTTTTATTTATTTTTTTTAGATTTTCTCCATTTTGATAAAGTTTATTTAATTATTTTTATCATTTTGCATGTGTCATCACGCATCACATCATTATATAGAGACGTGAGAGAGAAAAAAACTTAATTTGAATAAAAATAAATTATAGGGATTAAATTATAATAAATTAAAAAGTATGTATTCAAAGAATAAAATTTCACATAATAAATTTAATTAAAAATTTAATTAAAAATTTAATCAAAATAAGCTTATTGGGCTTGTTAAAAAACAAAAAAGAGCTTATTGAGCTTATCAAAAAGTTAATGGGCTTATCAAGCCATTAACAAGCTTTAAGGCCCATAAAATTGAAAACATAAACTTAACTAATTCAAAATAAAATTAATAAAATTTTCATATAAAAATTTAAAAATGACCTTTTGAGAAATTTTATGTGCAAGAAAAAGGCAATTAAAAATTTCAAGTTTGTAAAATTTTACTAGCAAAAACTATTTTGGAAAAAAACTATCATTTGGAAAAATGCAAATCATAAAATAAATAGAATTTTCAGAAAAATATTTAATATGAATTTAATCAAAATATTTGAAGAATTTTAAAAATTATAAACTTAGAAAAATCCTACCAAAAAAATTTATGGAGCAAAAAATCCTGTATCCTGGAAATAGAAAAATTTTAAAAATATGTTCAAAATTTTATAAAAATGAATAAAATTCACACATTAATCAAAATGTTAATTTATGAAACTAATACAGAAGAAAATATGAAATCCAAAATAAGTTTTATTGAGAAAAATTTCATGAATATGATACTCGTAGTACTGTGAAAAATTCAAATTTAAGTCCCAAAATTAACAACTTGATACCTTGTTGTAAAAAATGCAAACACAAAATTTTTCTTGAATATTTTTTATTTTTAAAGTGAGTATCGGCATAAATAGTGCACAGATATTGATAAAAATATTCAATAGTTAACTTCCCAAATTTTACGAAAAATTTTTAAAAATTCCTAAAATTGTGAAATTTGACCATGATAACATCCGTAAAAATAAATTTCAAAAGAAAAAAGAAAAAAGTTAAAAGCTAATTTTTGTACCTTGATACTCATATTTTTTATCCGAGATTTATTCTTTACGACCTTTAAAATAGCGATTTTTTCGTTATATGCACATGCGACCATTTAGATATCATCAAATCGATCTTGAAAACGTTTATCACACCCAAAAGAAGTTTACACTTACTAGGCCGTCATTAAGTTCTTAGTCTTGAATATTTTTATATTGTCAGGGATGAGGCTCAGACAAAATTAGGTGTCAACATTGTTCCATGTAAATTTCTTCATCTAAATCTCCATTCAAGAAAGATGTCTTGAAATCCATTTGGTGCATCTCAAGATCTTTAAGAGCTATTATAGTTACTAACATTTGAATGGATGTTATTCTTGTAACTGATAAGTAAGTGTCAAAGTAATCAAGCCCTTTTTTTTGCTTATATCCCTTTGTTATTGTTAGCTATATTAGCTTTGAATTAATATCAGTTTTGATATAACTAAAACTTAAGCTTAATTAGCTTGTGTTTAAATATTTTCAAGATTAGTATTTTTCTTCATG
>JBBYHO010033017.1:0-11259 GCA_038382025.1 Adansonia gregorii
CAAACATATCTCAATGAATTGCCTTAGTACTTTTAAGAATCCTTTTCAATTTAAACAGGAGTGCAAGGTCATATATTAATTTAGCTTAAGTTTGTTTGTTACATCAAAACTAAATTCATGGTTAACATATACCTAAGAGGAAAATTTGTTTATAGTACCCAATCATGAAAAGAACGAAGATTATTATAAGAATCCATGTTTGTCTCTTTTAATGGACGAACCTCATTTCAAAGTAGTAGTATCATGTATAGCAAGGAGGAGAATATGTTTATGATGCCTAGTCTTGAAAAGAGTGAGGATTGTTACAGAATACATGTTCGTCTCTTTTAATGCACGAATATTGTTTCAAAGGAAAATGGAGGAAAGAAAAGCTTTTCTTGCAAAATCAAAGCATCAATATCAGTTACGGCAATAAGGAGAACCTATTTATAGCACCTAAACATGAAAAGAGTGGACACTAATATAAGAATCTATGTTTGCCCTTTTTGATGGATGAACTTTGTTTCAAAGGTATTCAGAGTAAAAAAAAACCTTTTCCTACAAAATCAAGGCATCAGTATCATGTATCCCTATGAGGAAAACATGTTTATTATGCCCAATCATGAAAAGAACGAAGATTGTTACAAGAATCCATGTTTGTCTCTTTTGATAGATGAACCTCATTCCAAAGTTAAATAGAGCAAAGAAAAGCTTTTCTTGCAAAATCAAAGCATCAATAATGCCTATGGGAAGTAGGAAAATGTGTTTACGGCACCCAATCATAAAATGAACAAAGATTGTTACAAGAATACATGTTTTTCTCTTTTAACGAACGAACCTCATTTTAAAGTTAAATGAAGGAAATAAAAGCTTTTCCTACAAAACCAAAAGCATCAATATCGTGTATGGTAAAGAGGAGAACGTTTTTATGATAACCAATCATGAAAAGAATGATAATTGTTTCAAGAATCCATGTTTGCCTCCTTTAACGTATGAACATTGTTTCAAAGGAAAATAAAGGCAAGGAAAGCTTTTCTTGCAAAATCAAAGCATCCATATCACTTACGGCAATAAAGAGAACATGTTTATGGTGCCTAATCATTAAAAGAGCAAATATTATTACAAAAATCAATGTTTGCCCTTTTTGACAGATGAACTTTGTTTTAAAGGTAATTGGAGTAAAGAAAAGCTTTTCTTGCAAAATCAAAGCATTATTATCATGTATCCCTATGAGGAAAGTATGTTTATGGTGCCTAATCATAAAAAGAACAAAAATTGTTTCAAGAATCTAAGTTTGTCTCTTTTGATAGACGAACCTTATTTAAAAGTTAAATAGAGGAAAAAAAGCTTTTCTTGTAAAGTTAAAGCATCAGTATCATGTATGGTAAGGAGGAGATTGTGTTTATGATGCCCAATCATGGAAAGAACAATAATTGTTATAAGAATCCATGTTTGCCTCTTTTAATGCAAGAATATTGTTTTAAAGGAAAATAAAGGAAGTAAAAGCTTTTCCTGTAAAATCAAAGCTTCAATATCACTTACGATAATAAGAACAATGTGTTTATGGTGCCCAATCATGAAGGAGTGGAGACTATTAAAGAAATCTATGTTTGCCCCTTTTGATGGATAAACTTTGCTTCAAAGGTATTTGGAGTAAAGAAAAGCATCATGCATACCTATGAGGAAAATTTTTTTATGGTGCCCAAAAAAAGAATGTATATTGCTATAAGGATCCATTTTCATCTCTTTTGATAAATGAACCTTATTCCAAAGTTAAATAGAGGAAAGAAAACTTTTCTTGCAAAACCAAAGCATCAGTATCATCTATATCAAGTAAGAGAATGTGTTTATGATGTCCAATAATGAAAAGAATGATGATTATTACAGGAATCCAAGTTTGCCTTTTTTAATGCATGAGCATTGTTTCAAAGGAAAATAGAGGAAAAAATGCATTTCTTGCAAAGTCAAAATGTTAATATCACTTACAACATTAAGGAGAACGTGTTTTTGGTGCCTAATCATGAAAAGAGTAAAGATTATTACAAAAATCTATGTTGGCCCTTTTGATGGATAACTTTGTTTCAAAGGTAATTAGAGTAAGGAAAAGCTTTTCCTGAAAAATCAAAGCATTAGTATCATGTACCCCTATGAGGAAAATGTGTTTATGGTGCCCAATCATGAAAAGAACGAATATTGTTATAGGAATCCATGTTTGTCTTTTTTAACAGATAAACCTTGTTTCAAAGTTAAATAAAGGAAAGAAAGGCTTTTCTTGCAAAACCAAATCATCAGTATCACGTATGGAAAGGAGGAGAATGTGTTTTTATGATACCCAGTCTTGAAAAGACTGATGATTGTTACAAGAGTCCATGTTTACCTCTTTTGACGCACGAACATTATTTCAAAGGAAAATGGAGGAAAGAAAAGTTTTTCTTGCAAAATCAAAGTGTCAATCTCACGTACTGCAATAAAGAGGATGTGTTTATGGTACCCAACCATGAAAAGAGTGGAAGCTATTACAAGAATCTATGTTTGCCCTTTTTGATGGATGAACTTTGTTTCAAAGGTAACTGGAGTAAGGAAAAGCTTTTCTTGAAAAATCAAAGCATTCGTATCATGTTTACCTGTAAGGAAAGTGTGTTTATGGTGCCCAATCATGAAAAAAATGAAGATTGTTACAAGAATCCATGCTTGCCTCTGGATGAACATTGTTTCAAATGAAAATGGAGGAAAAAAAAGCTTTTCTTACAAAATCAAAGCCCCGATATGTAAGATGGTAATAAGGAGAATGTGTTTATGGTGCCCAACCATGAAAAAAGTATTGACTATTACAATATTCTATGTTTACCCCTTTTGATGAATAAACTTTGTTTCAAAGGTAATTAGAGTAAAGAAAAGCTTTTCTCGCAAAATTAAAGCATTAGTATCATGCATGCCTATGAGGAAAATATGTTTATGGTGCTTAATCATAAAAAAAATAAAGATTCTTACAGGAATCCATGTTTGTCTCTTTTGATAGATGAACCTCTTTTCAAATTTAAATGGAGGATAGAAAAGCTTTTCTTGAAAAATCAAAGCATTAATATCTCTTACAATAATAAAGAGAACGTGTTTATAGTGCCCAATCATAAAAAGAGTGGAGATTATTATAAGAATCTATGTTTGCTCCTTTTGATGGATGAACTTTGTTTCAAAGGTAACTGAAGTAAAGTAAGGCTTTTCTTGCAAAATCATAGCATTAGTATATGTATCCCTAGAAGGAAAATATGTTTATGGTGCCCAGTCATGAAAAGAATAAAGATTGTTTCAAGAATCCATATTTGTCTCTTTTGGTAGATTAACATCATTTTGAATTTAAATGTAAGAAAGAAAGGCTTTCTTGCAAAACCAGAACATCAGTATCATGTATGGTGAAGAGGAAAATGTGTTTATGGTGCCTAATCATGAAAAGAGTGGAGACTATAACAAGAATCTGTGTTTTCCCTTTTTGATGGATGAACTTTGTTTCAAAGGTAATTGGAGTAAAGAAAAGCTTTTCTTACAAAATCAAAGCATTAGTATCACGTATCCTTATGAGGAAAATATGTTTATGGTGCCCAAACATGAGCGACGATTGTTATGAGAACCTTGTTTGTTGCTTTTGTAAAATAAACCTCATTTCAAAGGCAAATGGAGGAGAGAAAAGCTTTTCTTGCAAAACCAAAACATCAGTGTCATGTATGGTAAGGAGGAGAATGTGTTTATGATGCCCAATCATGGAAAAAATGATGATTGTTACAGGAATGCATGCTTGCCTCTTTTGATGCATAAACATCGTTTCAGAGGAAAATAGAGGAAAGAAAAGCTTTTGTTGGAAAATCAAAGCATCAATTCACTTACATCAATAAAGAGAATGTGTTTATGGTGCCCAATCATAATAAGAGTGGAGATTATTACAAGAATCAATGTTTGCCCCTTTTGACAGATAAACTTTTTTTCAAAGGTAATTGGAGTAAAGAAAAGCTTTTCTTGCAAAATCAAAGCATTAATACCATGCAGCCCTATAAGGAAAATGTGCTTATGGTGCCCAATCATTAAAAAAAATGAAGATTGTTACAAGAATCCATGTTTGTATTTTTTAAAAAACAAACCTCATTTCAAAGGTAAATGAAGGAAACAAAAGCTTTTTTTGCAAAACCAGGCATCAATATCTTGTATGGCTAGGAGGAGAATATGTTTATGATGCCCAATACTGAAAGGAAAGAAGATTGTTACAAGAATTCATGTTTGTTTTTTTGAAACAAACATTGCTTCAAAGGAAAATGGAGGAAAAAAACTTTTCTTGCAAAATTAAAGCGTCAATATCACTTATGGCATTAAGCAAAATGTGTTTATGGTGCCCAATCATGAAAAGAGTGGAGACTATTAAAGAAACCTATGTTTGCCCTTTTTGATGGATGAACTTTGTTTTAAAGGTATTTAGAGTAAAGAAAAGCTTTTCTTGGAAAATCGAAGCATTAGTAACATGTACACCTATAAGGAAAATTTGTTTATGGTGCCCAATCATGAAAGGAATGAAGATTGCTATAAGAATCCATGTTTGTCTCTTTTGATGGATTAACCTCGTTTCAAAGGTAAATGGAGAAAGAAAAAGCTTTCTTGCAAAACCAAAGCATTAATATCTCTTATAGCAATAAGAAGAATGTGTTTATAGTGCCAAATCGTGAAAATAGTGGAGATTATTACAAGAATATATGTTTGCCCCTTTTGATGGATGAACTTTATTTCAAAGGTAACTAGAGTAAAGAAAAGCTTTTCTTGCAAAATCAAAGCATTATTACTATGTATCCCTATGAGGCAAATGTGTTTATGGTGTCCAATCACGAAAAGAATAAAGATTGTTACAAGAATCCATGTTTGTCTCTTTCAGCAGATGAACCTTGTTCCAAAGTTAAATAGAAGAGAAAAAAAGCTTTTCTTGCAAAACCAAAGGATCAATATTGTGTATGGCAAGGAGGAGAATGTGTTTATGATGCCCAATAATGAAAAGAACAATATTGTTCTAGGAATCCATGTTTGCCTCTTTTGACACACAAATATTATTTCGAGGGAAAAAGGATGAAAAAAAGCTTTTCTTGTAAAATCAAAGCCTCAATATCACATATGGCAATAAGGAGAACGTGTTTATGGTGCCTAATCATGAAAAGAGTTAAGACTATTACAAGAATCTCTGTTTGCTCCTTTTGATGGATAACTTTGTTTCAAAGGTAATTTGAGTAAAGAAAAGCTTTTCTTGCAAAATCAAAGCATTAGTATCATGTACCCCTATGATGAAAATGTGTTTATGGTGCCCAATCATGAAAGGAACGAACATTGTTACATGAATCCATGTTTGCCTTTTTTAATAGATAAACCTCATTTCAAAGTTAAATAGAGGAAACAAAAGCTTTTCTTGCAATACCAAAGCAACTGTATCGTGTATGGAAAAGAGGAGAATGTGTTTATGAAGCCCAGTCATGAAAAGAACGATGATTGTTACAAGAATCCAAGTTTGCCTAAATGGAGGAAAAAAAGCTTTTCTTGCAAAATCAAAGAATCAATATCACTTATGGCAATAAATAGAATGCGGTTATGGTGCCCAACCATGGAAAGAGTGGAGACTATTACAAGAATCTATGTTTGCCTCTTTTGACGGATGAACTTTGTCTCAAAGGTACTTAGAGTAAAGAAAAGCTTTTCTTGCAAAATCAAAGCATTAGTATCATGTATACCTATGAGGAAAATATGTTTATGGTGCCCAATCATGAAAAGAATAAAGATTGTTATAGGAATCCATGTTTGTCTCTTCTGATAGATGAACTTCTTTTCAAAGTTAAATGCAGGATAGAAAAGCTTTTCTTGTAAAATCAAAGCATCAATATCCCTTTTAGCAATATGGAGAACATATTTATCATGCCCAATCATGAAAAGAGTGGAGATTATTACAAGAATCTATGTTTGCCCCTTTTAATGGATGAACTTTGTTTCAAAGGTGATTGGCATAAAAAAAAGTTTTTCTTGCAAAATCATAGCATTAGTACTTGTATCCTTATGAGGAAAATGTGTTTATGTTGCCCAATCATGAAAAGAGCGAAGATTGTTGTAAAAAGCCATATTTGTCTCCTTTGCCAGGTGAACCTCATTTCGAATTTAGATGAAGGAACAAAAAACCTTTTTTGCAAAACCAAAGCATCAATATCGTATATGGCAAGGCGGAGAATGTGTTTATGATACCCAATCATGAAAAGAATGGAGACTATTACAAGAATCTATATTTGCCCCTTTTGATGGATAAACTTTGTTGCAAAGGTAATTGGAGTAAAGAAAAGCTTTTCTTGCAAAATCAAAGCATTAGTATCATGCATCTCTATGAGGAAAATGTGTTTATAGTGCCCAATCAAGAAAATAATGACAATTGTTATGAGAATCCAGGTTTGTCTCATTTAACAAGAGAACCTCGTTTCTAAGGTAAATGAAGGAAAGAAAAGCTTTTCTTGCAAAACAAAGCATTAATATCATGTATGGCAAGGAGGAAAATATGATGACCAATAATGAAAAGAATGAAGATTGTCACAAGAATCCAGCATTGTCTTTTTTTTTCTGGATGATATTGTTTTAAAGAAAAATAAAGGAACAAAAAGCTTTTCTTGCAAAATCAAAGCGTTAATATCACTTATGGCAATAAGGAGAACATATTTATGGTGCCTAATCATGAACAGAATAGAGACTATAACAAGAATCTATGTTTGTCCCTTTTGATAGATGAACTTTGTTTCAAAGGTATTTGGAGAAAAGAAAAGCTTTTCTTGCAAAATCAAAGCATTAGTAAATGTATCCCTATGAGAAAAATGTGTTTATGGTGCCCAATCAAGAAAAGAATGATGATTGTTATAAGAATCCATGTTTGTCACTTTTGACAAGTGAACCTCATTTCAAAGGTAAATGGAGGGAAAAAAAAGCTTTTCTTGCAAAACCAAGCATTAATATTGTGTATGGTAAAGAGGAGAATATGTTATGATGCCCAATAATGAAAAAACGAAGATAGTTACAAGAATCCTGTGTTTATTGCTTTTTTGGACAAATATTGTTTCAAAGGAAAATGGAGGAAAGAAAAGCTTTTCTTGCAAAATCAAAGTGTCATATCACTTACAGTAATAAGGAGAATGTGTTTATGGTACCCAATCATGAAAAAAGTAGAGACTATTAGAAGAATCTACGTTTGCCCTTTTTGATGGATGAACTTTGTTTCAAAGGTAATTGGAGTAAAGAAAAGCTTTTCTTGCAAAATCAAAGCATTACTATCATGTAATCCCATGAGGAAAACATGTTTACGGTGCCCAATCATGAAAAGAATGAAGATTGTTACAAGTATCCATGTTTGTCTCTTTTGATGAACGAGCCATATTTCAGAGTTAAATGGAGGAAAAAAAAGCTTTTCTTGCAAAACCATAGCATCAGTATCATGTACAGCAAGGAGGAGAACGTATTTATGATGTCTAATCATGGAAAGAATGATGATTGTTACAAGAATCCATGTTTGCCTCTTTTGATGCACGAACATTGTGTAAGAGGAAAATGAAGGAAAGAAAAGCTTTTCTTGTAAAACAAAAGCATTAATATCACTTACAGCAATAAGGAGAACATGTTTTGGTGCCCAATCATGAGAAAGTGAAGATTATTACAAGAATCAATGTTTGCCCCTTTTGACGGATGAACTTTGTTTCAAAGGTAAGTGGAGTAAAGAAAAGCTTTTCTTACAAAACCAAAGCATTAGTACCATGCATCTCTATGAGCAAAATGTGATTATGGTGCCTAATCATGAAAAGAACAAAATTATTAAGAGAATCTGTGTTTGTCTTTTTTGATAAACAAACCTTATTTCAAAGGTAAATAGAGGAGAAAAAAGCTTTTCTTACAAAACCAAGCATCAAATCATGTATGGCAAGGAGGAGAATATGTTTATGATCCCAATAATGAAAAGAAAAAAGATTGTTGCAAGAATCCATGTTTGTCTCTTTTTTTAAACAAACATTATTACAAAGGAAAATGGAGGGAAAAAAGCTTTTCTTGCAAAATCAAAGCGTCAATATCACTTATGGCAATAAAGAAAACGTGTTTATGGTGCCTGTCGCAATGTACCCCAAGATGGATCCTCATAGATCTATGAGTGCATATGACTTAAAATATTATTTCTAACTTGGAATGTCTTTTTGATCGAGACTTTTCCTTCATAACGTGATGAGAATGTGAAAGTACAGATTCTCGACTTGTGATACAATGAAGGGTACCATAAGACAAATCGCTCATCTTATTGGTCTCGGATGACCATCGCAAAATGGCCAACACTTAGAGTCACCATTGATCATTTTAGGCTAGGCATGATAGGGTGCCTATTGAAACCTATGTTTTAAGTTACGAGACTCAGAACATCGATCTCGTGGTCTAGATAATACAAGGATTCATCATTTGGGTTTGGGAGTTGGTTACGCACGATGAGGTACGAACCTCTTCACAATGCCTAAAATCGATACCTTACTAGCTAAGGCTTATCTCGATTTCGATTTTTTAGATCTTAACTCATCATTATTTCAATATAACCTTTTTAAATGCATGAGTCTTATAAAAATACAAATATAGGTTTTGATGAAAAGAGTTAATCTCATATATGCCCCGAAGAGATGGAGAATATAGAAAATTTCAATAAAAATAACCTCTAGATTTTACTTTAAAAATGGAATGTTTCATTTTGGGCATTGGAGAGATACCCATACAGAACATTACCTTTAATTTTATTTGAAATGATTAGAAAGCATGAATGCAAATAATCATCACAAAGAAATCATATTAATAAGGCAACGAATAAAGCAACATTACATGGACCATTCAAAGTAATGATAAAGAGAATAGTGGACTATTGGAAATTATCTCGCATTAGCATTGATTATCTGAGAATAACTGAACTGGCAATTTTTAAGATGCATCTGGGTTTGTTGATTGAACGAGGTTTGTTTGACATATTCATGAAAGTCCAAAAAGGAGAAAAATTTAATTGTCGTCGAAAGACAGGATTGGAGTATCCCCATGGATGATAAATAATTTTGACAAAGAAAGATTTTTTTATCTTGACAAATTTGAAAAGTGGGGTTGGAGTGTCTCCTTGAAAGGTCAAGGTTGGAGTATCCCTGAAAGTGGCATATCTAACGCTTCTTTAAAGAAGTCAAGTTAGAAAACTTACGTTGACAAAACTTATGATTTAGAAGATAAGTGAGCATTTTGATGACTTTTGGTGAAAAAAATTGTTGTGAATGAGCCTATATGTATGTGCCTTGATACGAGCCTATGAGAGATCAAAGCATGTTTTCGAGTCTTATCAGGGTGATACGGAGACATTCTAATGTCTCGAAATGAAATTCAAGAAAACAACTCAATTTTGACCATAACCGAAAATAGGCGATAGCATCATGCTATCTTGCTTCCTAAATTTATTCTAAATTGGTTTGAAGGCTTTAGAGGGCGGATAAGATACCGTTAGAAAGCTAACTCGATGAGTTTCAAACTAAAAATATTCCTAATATCCCAAAAAGTCACTTTTCGGGGAAATAAATTTTCAAGTTCATATTAATTTTGCTACTGGTAGAGCATACAAGGGATAGGATGTGTCAAAATTTGAAAAATCACCCTAGAGTCATTTGGTGTCAAGAAATTGCAAGCAATACCTTTTTGAGAAGTGAATTTCATGAATCTTTTGGGAAAAATGTTTGAAAATTTTGGAAAAATCATTTAGTTGGTCTGAATGGCCCAACTAGAATACATGTTTGGATTCCAAAGGTTCTGGATAGTTTAGATTTGAAAAATAATAACTCTCTCATCTAGAATGACCAAGGGATGAATAAGACATCTTTTTAAAGATAATTTGACACACTTTGAGAGGAAAATATCAGAAGATTCATGAAAAATCATTGAGTATTTTAAAGTAATTTTTCAATTTGCAATAATTGTGTGGCTAGTAAGGAACAAAGTAAAGCAGGGGGTATTTTTTATTTTTTTATGTTAAGGGTCCAAACTCGAGTCATTGATATTCAAACGTCCATGACTAAAGGGAAAGAGTGGCATGAGCATAACAAACTCATTTGCACAGCCTTGGAGTACTTTGGGACAATGAAATAGCCTGTTAATCATACCACTCAAGGTTTTGACTCAAAAACAAGGCATGAACATTTTGAGAATGAGTGCAAAGCCATTTTTGTTGGAAAATCAGAAGATTTGAACTCGTTTAACCAAGATTCCAGATATGGGAAACTTAATTTGCCCTAAGATATTTTGCTAACTTCAAGGAAAGTGCTAAGTCTATGTTAATCCTCATTGGTTGAGGTTAACATGCTTAGCTTGAGGGGTTTTGAAAATCCATTTTTAACAGCCATCAAACATGTATTTTGATAAGGAGAAGACAATAAACATACAAGGGGATGGCACATACATGAATAGGGATGCTAACTTAGCCAATGGTTTAGATAAAAAAGTGTTATGCATTGTGACAAGAAAATGTTATGGATACCAAAAATGGCAATGATTCATGCAAGTTAATGTGTAAATGTGCTTGAGATTGTAGACACCTTATTTTGTTCGGGCTAACTTTTAGCAACCTAGAGCATGGATGTAAGAGGGGGCGATGATCGTCGGGCACCCTTTTCAAAATAAGTCCGTGATGCTCTTTTCAAAGCCCATAAATCGTGGCACTTTTTAAAGCCCATAAGTTATGGCACTCTCTCAAAAGCCCACAAGTCCTGGCACCCTTTTTAAAGCCCACAAGTCGTGGCATTGTCTCAAAAGCCCATAAGTCATGGCACTCTCTCAAAAGCCCACAAGTCATGGCACCCTTTAAAGCCTACAAGTTAGTGGCACCCTTTTCAAAGCCCACAAGTCGTGGCACCCGTTAAAGCCCACAAGTTAGTGGCACCCTTTTCAAAGCCCATAAGTCAGTGGCACCCTTTTCCAAGCCCATAAGTCATAGCACCTTTTTAAAGCCCACAAGTTAGTGGCACCTTTCTAAAGCCCACAAGTCGTGGCACTCTCTTAAAAGCCCACAAGTCACGGTACCCTTTTTAAAGCCCATAATTAGTGGCACCCTTTTTAAAGCCCACAAGTCAGTGGAACCTTTTGAAAGCCTATAAGTTACTGATACCTCTTTGTTAGCTTTAATGGAGAGATTGAACCAAGAGGGGGGGTGAATTGGTTCTATAAAGAATTTGTAAAATTTGAAAA
>JBBYHO010033091.1:0-11251 GCA_038382025.1 Adansonia gregorii
TGCCACAAATCCTTTCATGAACTTCTTCTAAGATCTTTTTAGCTTTGAAGTATTAACGCATTTGAACAATACTTGATCGTGGCTCCTTTTGTACAAGATTTTTCTATCAAGAACAAATCCTATAGCCAGCCTTCTAATAGTTCTCTTATCATTCTTGGTTGCCTATTTGGGATATTGTTGATCTTTGATGTAATAAAGGATGTCATAGTACCATAGCAAGCCATCCTTCTCTTTTTCGACGCTATGACAATGAACCGGAGTTTTGTAGATGCTCATCTGGATGGGATCAACATCCGACTCCTGGTTAACTTTAAACATGAATTGTAATGTAGACAAAGCATCAGCTATTTGGTTCTCTTCCCAAGGTAAGTGTCGAAAACTAATATCATTAAATTTTTTTTTTGAGTTTTGCTATCAACTTCCCATACTACATCAGCTTAGCATCGCAAGTTTGCCACTCTCCTTTCAATTAGTGGATGACTAGGGCCGAATCATCGAACACCTATAATATCTTAATATTCTTCTCGATAGCTACTTAAAGCCCTATAATACAAGCTTTATATTCTATGATATTATTCATGTAGTCAAAATTTAGTCTTGTTGTGAACGGATAATGACTCCCATTGGGTGACATTAATATTGCCCTAATTCCATATCCTAGAGCATTTGATGCTCTATCAAAATACATCTTCCAGGATTGATCTTGGTTGAAGGTGCCTTTATTCTAAAAAATGCATATTAGATTTTTATCTAGGAAGTCAAAATTTAAGGGTTCATAGTCATTTGCCACTCAACTTGCCAAAAAGTCAGCTTTTGCACTACCCTTGATGGCTTTTTGTATAATATAGGCAATGTCATATTCAGAAAGCATGACTTACCATCTAGCTAGCCTTCTTGACAGTGCAGGGGCTTTGCATAGATTTTTGATAGGATCGAGCCCTTCAATAAACCATGTGGTGTGATACAGCATGTATTGCCTAAGTCTCTTGGCTGTCTACACTAAACCACAACAACACTTCTCGACTGCGGAGTAATTGCACTTGTATTCCATAAAATTTTTGCTTAAGTAGTAGATTGCTTTTTCCTTCTTTCCTAACTCGTCATACTCCCTAATACACAACCCATGACTTATCATAGACTTCCAAGTAAAGGATTAAAGGTTGATTAGGCACCGGCAGCACCAACACTGGTGGGCTTGATAAAAAATGCTTGACTTTATCTGGGGCTAGATTATGATATTTCCAATTACTCAGTAACACGTTCCATCACAAGCTCAAACTATGGTGTGGCTATTTTTGATGTTAGACTAACCAACAAGGAGCTTGTTTAATATAGGCATAGGCATGACATTAAGGGTTGATCCATTGTCTATAATTACTTTAGGTAAAATGCATTCCTTACAATGGGTAGTGATATGCAGAGCCTTATAACTGCCCCTGCCTCTAGGCGGGATCTCATCATCGGTGACTGAGATATAATTATTAGCCATGATGTTGTTCACTGGCCGATCCAACTTTTCTGTGTAGACATCTGGGGTTACATATACTTTGTTTAGCACCTTCAGTAATGTATTTTGGTGAACCTCTAAATTAAGAAGCAAAGATAGCACAAAAATTTTGGTAGGTTGTTCACTTAACTGATCCACAATGCAGTATTCATTGTGCTTGATGAACATGAGAAACTCCATGGCTTCTCTTTCATTCACTACTTCCTTAACTTTTCAGGCCCAAAATTTTTTGCTCAAGCCTAAGTAGTACTGGTGCTTGGAGATGCATCAACCTTTTATTTTTCTTAAGTTAAGGGAACATAACACTTATTGCTACGAGTTAGGTGACTAACTCCTGACAGTTCCATTATAGTAGTGGAGGGAGTTAGTTCTCTAATCATCACTACCTAATTCTCGTATTTCCATAGGACAGTTTTATTACTCTTATACAAGAATGGTTTAGGCACTTCTACCACTAACTTTGGTGTAGGTGTCAAAGAACTAACCTCAGAGTTTGGCTTACCATAAAGAATGAGCAGTCAATTTCTCCTATAAGGTGGCTTCATGGTTTCATCTCCTATCATGTTGATGGATTCAACAGTAGGCGTGATCTCATGATAGAATTCTATTTGGCCTTTATTCATCATTCTTTAAACCATAGACCTAAACTCCTTGCATGTTTATAGGGTATGACCTACAACCGTATAGTGTCACAGAAGTTGTCAGGATTATCTTCCAATTTTTCTATTGCATTGACCAACCCGACCTGAATCAATGCATGCTAGACTAAGAACATTGGCATCCTTACATCTTCTATGCTTGCCCTTACTTCATGTTTATTCTCAATGTTAATCATGTTTGCAGCTGGCTCAGTGTGGTTTAGTAAAAGATTATCGGTAATATTTGGTCCCTAGTTCATCCCAAACTGCAGGACTTTTGAGTTAATTAGATTTTGCACATTTCATTTGAAAGATATGCAATTTTCAATGTCATGCCCAGCTGCCCTAACGTGGTATTCATAGTGGGCGTTAGGGCCGTACCATTATGGGTATGGGGGCTTCTTTTTTGGGACATAAATTAAGGCCACCAAATGATTTTGGAGCAAGGTCTGAAAGAGCTCTTTATAGGTCATAGGGATGGGATCAAAATGTTGTCTTTATTGATTTGCACCTCGATTGCCAAGTGCATTAGTATTTTGGTGGACTTGTGAAGGGTAGCTTTATGGTGGGTTGGATGGGATTGCAAATGATAAGCTGTAGGTTATGGCATTAATTGGATGAGGGCATATAGTGATAGGGTGAGAATACAATGTGCTTGGGTAGTGAGGCTTTGGTGTTTGACGTCATTTTGGTTGAGAGAAGCTAGCATAACTTATAGCATTGGCCTCTCCTTCTTTCTTTTTACTGGCCATAGGCTTTTTGGTTGATCCAGACATTTCCTTGGCTGACATTCTACCACTCTTTATGGCTGCATCACTTACTTCTCCAAAGAGAACCAAGTCTGCAAATTTCTTGGTAGCATTTCCTACGAGCTTCTCATAATAAGGAGCGTGTAAAGTGTGAATGAAAGTGACTGTCATCTTTTTTCTATAAGGGGAGGCCAGACTAGGGCTACTTCTTCGTTCCACTTTTAGGCATATTGCTTGAAACTTTCAGTGGATTTCTTCTCAAAATTCATTAGGGAAAGTCGATCTAGCGCCCAATCTTACATGTGTTGGATTGATTTAGAAGGGCCTTAGCCAAGTCAGCCCATGATTGTATCTTGACATTGTCCAACTTGAAATACCACTGAACTGCTACCCCAGTGAGGCTATGCTAGAAGCAATGGATAAGGAGCTTTTCATTTTTTTTATACCTGGCCATCTTTCGTAGGTACATTTAAATATGGACAGAAGGGTCGATGGTTGCATTAAATATTTTAAACTCTAAAACTTTAAACTTCTAGGTAATGACAATAATTAAGCATCAAGAGCTCCAAACTTATCAGACGCCTCGATAGCTTAGAGGTGTTTTTCCAATAGTTGGAATTTGCTCAGTTCTTCTGAGTGGACTTTTGACCTTTTATTTTCTCTAGTTTCTTATGGTTAAGGGCTATCGGATCTACTGATGAGAATCTCGTATTTGCCCCTTGAGTACTGGGAATGAATTAACCTATCCCAATGGGATTAAGGTAGATAACCGGTGGAGCCTGAGTGATAGGTGGAGGAACAGGCCATTGTTCTTATCTAGGTTCCTTTTGGGCAAGTTCTAGATTACTAGTTAGGGGACTTTCAGTGTTGGGAGGGTTATTATTGTTTTAGTAGTGCTGGCTTGCCTTTTTTCTTTCATTGAGGCTGTCATTAGTTCCATAAGTCTCGCCATCTGAATTTGCATTACGTTTTGCTGATAGAGCATATTGTCTTATGATTCCTTAACCATTAGCTTGAGTCATTCAATATAAGCTTCATGATCACTCTCCATGATTGTTTACGGTGTTGCGTATTGTAGCGATGCAAGATGTTAGGTTCCATTTTCCTGATTGACCCTGGAGTCCCTTACACTTTTATGGCCCAACTCTCTAGTAGGCTTTTACTTAAAAATGTATTTACTAATGAGTGTTATGATGCAATAATGAGTTAAGATAAAGAATGATTGATGCAAGAGTAAAAAGGTAAATTTAAATATGCATATGCATTGGAGACAATTGAATCTTGGAACAGCTTTGTCGATAATATCTTTCATAGAGCCATAAAAAAGGTCCCTTGCTAAACACTAAACCAGAACAATTATTTCAAAATAATGATAGTCATGATAGTTATGTTGAGATAATGCATGCGCTAGAACATAAACAAAGAGAAAATAAGTTAGTGGAACATATAGGAGACAAATGTAAGGAAATAAAGAATTTAAGAACATCAAAACAAAAAAAATTCACAACATGTCCAAACCAAGGTGGTAAGATAAGAAATGGGTAGTATATCAACATGTCCGTATGCAACTTGCCCTTTGTGAGGTGATATAATACCTTATTTTGATGGAAAAATAATCGACCAGTAGTAATATTCGCTTATCACCACTAGTGCGGATGTGCGTTAAGCCATGACTCGAGCAACATAACGGCTTACAGTATTGTGTATGATGGTTTTTGTTTATCGTCACTTACTTATATAGAGGTTAGCCATCGTTCGAGTAGCACGACAGCATGCCATGATAAATGATAAAAATGCAGATGCAGGTGACAATTGTATACTCATTCTCACCTACATAATTATGGTGATTAAAAGTAAAGGTTAGAATGTTTCCCCGAGTGACCCTATACTCTGGGTATTCTAACAGCATTCTAGTATGGTTTGACATGTTTAGCTTGTAAGGTTCACTATATTAGGTTTAAGTTGATGCCTAAAGAGGTATTCAAATTATTCCTCCATCTGGCAAGGATAACCGAGGGACCTCGATCCTAGACCCATCATGGGTTTGGCAGAATAGGTTCGATCTATTGGATGTATTTCCCTATGCAAATGTAAAGGGTTACTCATGAGAGACAGGTAATTACATTCGAGAAGTTATTGCCATGCCTATGCAGAGGGTTACTCATGAAGGTGGATAGCTTACTTCCTCCTAATGATTAGGTTCTGACCATGCCATCGAGTTTGGCCAGACACTAACACACTTGCAAGTGCACGGTGTGTGACAAGGAAATGAAGAAACCTTTTTGTTTACTTACGTATTACCATTATTATTAAACTAATGATTATTCAAAAATAAGACAATCCTGACAATCATATCAAACAAAAGATTAGTTGACAAAACAAAAAAAGATCATAGTTAAATAACAACTAAAGATCAAAAGAACCAGGAACCTAGAAAGACGCAGCTAGTTATTAGCCTAACTCTCTACCATAGTCTCTAGTGGAGTTGCCAAGCTGTCATAACATACCTCGGGGTGGATCCTCGTGGATCTATGGGTGCGTACAACTTAAAATATTTTCCTGACTTGGAAATGTCTTCTTAACCAAGACTTTTCTTTTGTGATATGATGAGAATAAGAATGTTCAGATTCTCGACTTGTGATACAGTGAGGGGTGACCATAAGATGAATCGCTTATCTTATTGATCTCAGATGACCATCATGAAATAGCCAATGCTTGGAGTCATCACTAATCATTTTAGGCTAGGCAGGATCGGATGCTTATTAAAACTTATGTTTTGAGTTACGAAACTCAAAACATCAATCCTGTGGTTTACATAGTATCAAGATTCGTTGTTTAGGTTTAGGAGTTGGTTATGCATGATAAGGTACGAACCTCTTCGCGATGCTCGAAAATGGTACCTTACTAGCTATGTCTTATCTCAGTTTCGGGTTTTTCGATCTTAACTTGTCATTCTTTTGATATAACCGCTTTTAATGCATAAATCTTATAGAAATACAAATCCAGGTTTTAATGAAAAAGATTTAATCTCATATACACCCCGGAGAGATGGGGAATATAGAGATCTTCAATAAAAATGACCCCTGGATTTTTCTTTGAAAATGAAATGTTCCACTTTGCACACTGGAGAGATACCCATGCGGAATATTACCATTAATTTTATTCGGAAATGTTTTGAGAAGATGAATGCACATAATCATCACAAAGAAATTGTGTTAGTAAGACAATAAATGAAGTAACCTAACACGAATCATTCAATGCAATGATAAAGAAAATAGGTAGACTATTGGAATTTACCTCGCTATTGGCATCGATTATATAGGAATAATTGAATCGATAATTTTCAAGATACGTCTGGGTTATTGATGAAACAAGGTTTGTTTTACATATTCATAGAAGTCTGAAAAGAGAAAAAAAATTAATTATAGTTAAAGGACAGGGGTGGAGTATCCCTTCAGAAAGGTGGGGTTAGAGTATCCTTATGGATAACAAATAATTTTGACAAAGGAGGATTCTTTTAATGTTGACAATTTTGAAAAGTGGGGTTGGAGTATCCCCTCAAAAGGTCAGGGTTGGAGTATCCCCACAGATGACAAATCATTTTACATAATAAGTGTTTTTTTTAATCTTAACAATTTTGAAAAGTTGGGTTGGAGTATCCTCTCGGAAAGGTGGGGTTGGAGTATCCCCAAAAGTGATACGCTTGACACTCTTTAGAGAAGTCAAGTTGGAAAACTTAAGTTAGCAAAACCTTATGATTTAGGGAATGTATGAGTCTTGCAATAGCATTTAGAAAAAGAAATTATTGTGAATAAGGATGGTAAAGATGTAAAATGTGTTTGTACCTTGGTACGAGCCTATGGGAGGTCGAAGCATGTTCTCGAGTCTAACCGGGTTGACATAGAGACATTTGAATGGCTAGAAACGAAATTTGGAAAAACAACTTGATTTTGACCAAAACCAAAAATAGGGGACAGATTATGCTATCTTGCTTCCCGAATTTATTCTAAATTGATTCGAAGGATTTAGAAGGTGGAGAAGACACTGTTAGAAAGGTGAGCCGATGAGGATCATTGTAAAAATATTCCCACTATCACAAAAAGTCATTTTCTGAGAGAACAAATTTTCAAATTTGGATCAATTTTGCTGCTATCAGAGCATACGATAAATAAGGTATGTCAAACTTTGAAAAATCAATCTTGACTTATTTGGTATTAGAAATTTGTAAATAATACCTTTCCAGAAAGGGAATTTCATGACCGTTCTAAGAAAAATGTTTGAAAAATATGGAAAAATCACTTAGTGGGCTTGAATGGCCTAACTAGAATACATGTTTGGATTCTAGAGGTTCTAGACAGTTTAGATTTGAAAAATCATAACTTTCTCATCTAAACCAATCCAGGGGTGAATAAGACACCATTTTAAAGATGATTCGACATGCTTTGATAGAAAAATATCATAAAATTCATGAAAAATCATTTAGGATTTTAAAGTGATTTTTCAATTTGCAACAGTTGTACTCCTAGCAGGGGACAAAGCAAAATAGGGGATATCTCTTATTTTTTTATGACCATGGGTCCAAACTCGAGTCATTGACATTCGAGCATTTATGACTGAAGGGAAAGAGTGGCATGAGCATCACAAGCTCATTTGCACAGCCCCAGACTAGTTTAGGATTATGAAATAGCTCGTTGGTCGTACTACTCAAGGTTTAACTCAAAAAAAGGCATAAACATTTAAGGAATAATTGTAAGATTGTTCTCCTTTCAAAATCAGAAGATTTAAGCTTGTTTAACCAAGATTCCAGATCTGGAAAACTTAATTTTTCCCAAGATATTTTGCTAGCTTTAAAGAAAATGCTAAGTCCATGCTAATCCTCATTGGTTGAGATTAACATGCTTGACTTAGAGGGTTTCGAAAATCAGTTTCTATCAACCATCAAACATGCATTTTGACAACAAACATACAAGGGGATGGCACATAACATGAATGGGAATGCTAATTTTACTAATGGCCTAGACAAAGAAAGTGTTATGCACTTTGACAAGAAAATGTTATGATTTCTAAAAATGACAATCATACATGGATTAAGGATAACAAGATGCATGGACATGGCATAAAATGCATGAGTAAGAGATATCAAACTAATGAGGATGAAATGAGGCATTTTGCACATAAAAGTGGGCTTTAAGGCATCCAAATACTAAACTACCACAACCAAAAGCCCTAAAATGCATGATAATCCTAAGAGGGTGATGGAAACATGGAGAGCTCACTAAAATGATGAAGATGCTAAAAAACATAAAATAAAAGTGATGAAGTAGGAAGCTATACCAACAAAACTTTAGCTTTGGCCAAATAGTTAGAGCAACCGAGATGCCTTGAATTTCCTTTTTTTCCTTGTTGTAAATAAGCAAGAAAAAGAGAGAAACAATGAGGTTTTAGTTCTGGTATGGATAGGGGTGATTTTTAAAATGTGTAGCAATTGAGAGTGAGTGTTTTGGGGCTATTTTTGGCTGGTAGGTGAAGAGCTACAGGATTTGTTTTTTTTTATGTGTGAATGTGTTTTTGGAAGCTGAAGAATCTAACCTTTGCTAGGTAAGATAAGAGTGGTCCATTTATACCAGTATTTGGAGCCAATTTGAAGGTCTTTTTGGCCATTTCTCAAATGGGACTAGGTGATGTCAGCATGGTGGCTATAGGGTGGTTGTATGGAGCAACTTGCTGCCAGTGTGATATGGATAGGGTGGCTGGTTTAAATGCTGAAATAATTTTCCAACAACTAGGGTGGCTGATGGCGACATTGGCCAACAACTAAGGAGGAGTAGGGTGATCACATTACATTGACCCTTTGGATCCAATTTAGACTTAAAAAAAATGTTTTGATTAATTTAAGATTCTAAATTCATAATTTGACATGTGTGTTTAATCTTTCCTTATGTGAAAAAATGAGTTAAAATCGAGTTTTGGATCAATAGTGGATGAGTAAAAAATGAACGGACTGTGAAAATGGCCTGATGTACCGATACATTTGGTCCAAAAACCTTAATAGTATCGATACAATGAACATTGTATCGATATGAATGACTGTATCGATACATGTTGATATGTATCGATACATTCCTTCATAGAATGCATGTTTTGGTCCTAGCATGGTCTAGTATTGCTATATAAGGTCCTATATGGATACAAAGGCTTATGTATCGATACATCTACATGTTGTATCAATACAAATGCGAACATTTCAATTTTTTGGTGTGTTAGAGCATTGTATCAATACATGAGAACCATGTATTGATACATTCAAGTAAAATGTGAATTTTCTCATATCTTTTGTCCCCGAAACCTTGAACTACATCGTTTGATGCCACATCTTTGAATTTACCTTTGATATGATCCTTAGCCTTCTTAACATCCTCAAAATATGTTGCTCGGCAATCATTGCCCCCTTTCATGTCTGTGCTCCAGTTGCTAAAAATTAGCCCGGATAAAATAAGGTGTTTACAGCGATACTCATGGATTCACGTGATAATCTCCTTTCTTTTCATGATTGGGCACTATAAACATATGTTCCTCATTGGGATAAATGGTATTGATGGTTGGGTTTCATAAGAAAAACTTCTCTTTCTGCCAATTTTTGAATTAATGTTAATCTTTTAATAGGGATAAACATGGATTCACATAATAATCTCCATTTTTTTAATGATTGGCCGTCATAATTTCATTCTCCTCATTAGGATAAATGAGTTAATGCTTGGCTTTCATAAGAAAAACTTCTCTTCCTACCATTTTTTAGAATCAAAATTTGTCTATTAAATGGGGTAAACATAGATTCACGTAATAATCTCCTTTTTTTTCTTGATTTGGTGCCATGAACGCATTCTCCTTACTGGGATAAACTAATTGATGCCTTGGTTTCATAAGCAAAAACTTTACTTCCCACCATTTCTAAAATCAAAGTTCGCCTGTCAATTGGGATAAATATGGATTCACATAATAATCTTCTTCCTAATGGATTCACATAATAATCTTCTTCCTTTTCATGATTGGGCACCATAAACATATTCTCCTCATTAGGATTAATGATATTGATGCTTTGGTTTTGAAAGAAAAACTTCTCTTTCTAGCAAATTTGGATTAATATTCATCTTTCAATTGGGATAATCATGGATTCACACAATAGTCTCCTTTTATTTAATGATTGGGCACCACAAGCTCATTCTACTTGTAGGGATAAATAAATTGATGCTTTCGTTTCAAAAAAAAAACTTCACTTCCTACCATTTTTTAAAATCAATGTTCGTCTATCAAATATGGCAAACACGGATTCACGTAATAATCTCCTTTCTTTTCATGATTGGACGCCATAAACGCATTCTCCTTATTGGGATAAACGAATTGATCCTTTGGTTTCATAAGAAAAACTTCACTTCCCACTAGTTTTTGGAATCAAAGTTCATTTGTTAATTAGGATAATCATGGATTCACATAATAATCTCGTTTGTTTTAATGATTGCGTGCCACATATTCATTTTCCTTATTAGGTAAATGACTTGATGCTTTGATTTCATAAGAAAAACTTCACTTCCCACCATTTTTTAGAATCAAAGTTCATTTGCCGATTAGGATAATCATGGATTTACGTGATAATCTCTTTCCTTTTCATGATTGGGCACCATAAACACATTCTCTTCATTGGGATAAATGGCACTGATGCTTTGGTTTCATAAGAAAAAACATCTTTTTCTACCAATTTTTGAATTAATATTTGTCTTTCAACTGGATTAACCACGGATTCACATAATAATCTCCATTCTTTTAATGATCGGGCACCATAATTTCATTCTCCTCATTAGGGTAAATGAGTTGATGCTTTGGTTTCATAAGAAAAACATCACTTCGCACCCTTTTTTAGAATCAAAGTTCATTTGCCGATTAGGATAATCATGGATTCACATAATAATCTCCTTTCTTTTCATGATTCGGCAACATAAACACATTCTCTAAATGGTATTGATGCTTTGGTTTCATAAGAAAAACTTCTTTTTCTACCAATTTTTGAATTAATGTTTATCTTTCAATTGGGATAAACATGGATTCGCATAATAATCTCCATTCTTTTAATGATCAGGCACCATAATTTCATTCTCCTTATTGGGATAAATGAGTTGATGCTTTGGTTTCTTAAGAAAAACTTCACTTCACACCATTTTTTAGAATCAAAGTTCATTTGTCAAAGGATAATCATGGATTCACGTAATTATCACCTTGCTTTTCATGAATGGGCACCATAAACACATTCTCCTCAGTGGGATAAATGATATTGATGCTTTGGCTTAATAAGAAAAACTTCACTT